>CM074280.1:29040244-29112744 GCA_037194245.1 Opsariichthys bidens | reverse complement strand
TTTGCTGTCTGCGCCGGACAAATTGATTGCGATCAGCCCGAGGGAATTCTGCTAATGTCTCTGTCCGGGGCCGCGGGGAGCACTGTTAAATTAAAGAGGGACAGAGATTCACACATATTGCGGAAAAACCGAAATACACATAATACACATCACAAAGTCATCAGCATCTGAGAGGAAACTGGGACGACAAGGACCTGAAGGTAGAGATTTGAGGAGACCTCCTATATATATGTATTATATATATATATATATTATACTCATATAATTAAACCGTAATCTCTTTACATGCTATAGCCTTGATGAGAAGAAGGAGAAATATTACGAGCACGTAATTATGAAGGATTATTCATGCACTTTAGGTTTTAGAGCCCAAGAGAAAGAGAAAAGAAACTGAACTTTGTACATTCAAACACGATGACAATGCATAATGTTATCTGTAATGCCTGGTCAGTGCTGAAGCTGTTTTACTGTGTGTAAGCAGAAGCAGAAGCAGAAGTAAACAAAAGATCCATGACATGCTCGTGCGCTTCTTCTGCATGGATGGAGAGTTAAGGCCAGTCATTAGAGGAGTTATTCCAAATCTAGCAGAACGGAAGGCATTCAAAGCAAGAAAAGCGCACATATATTTTGCCTATTCGGCTCTCAGTTCTTAAAGGCTAATCGCATCAAAAATGAAATCCAAAATTTTAAGAATTAATAATATTTTAATAAAGATGCATGAAACTATAAGGAAACTTTGGAAAATGAGTGACTCAAAAATTCATGATATTATTGATAAAAAAATAATGTCTTTCTTGAAATAATTGTGACACTCTCACGGCATTTCGTACGTATTTTACGCGGTGGATAATTCGTACGATTTCACCGCTAACCCCGCCCATAAACATACGTCTCACTGGGGTTTAGACCAATCATGTGAATTCGTGCGAATTACCCCGTTTCTTTCTTTTTTTTCCTTTTGTATTTTTGTTGTTTATTACTTGTGTACTGTTTTGAGCAAAAAAGATATAAAGAAAATTTGAGAAAAAATAAATAAACAAATAAAATAAAAAAAAATCGCCACCTCGTAATACAGTCACGTGGCCATTTGAATCGCGTTTTAATACGTGATGGCGATTGAGTCACTAAATCAATTCTTGAAGAAACGATAAAAACAAAGAACGTATTTAACCAACATGAATATAAACATAACATTTCTTCTAAGATATGTAAAAAAAAAAATAGATTTTTTTTTGTCAGTAAAACCGGTTGTGTCTAGAGGGGATACAGCTACGGGATAAATAACAGTAAATTAAATGTGCTACTTATAAAATAGTGTTTTATTAACATCTACAGCTACAATACCGCGAAAACAGTTATTCAATTAAATAAATAAATATTAAATGACGCAATAGTGATGTGCGCATGCCCTTTAGCAGAAAAACCTTTCTTAATGCAGTAAATAAATCATGTCTGTCTTGTATACATTGTTTTTACGACAACACATTGTAATAAAAAAAATGTAACGTAAATATTACATTTAATAACGAACATCAAATATCACAAGCTTGTACAGAAGTGAAATGTAATATATGTCAAAGTGCGTGTGTGTGTGTGTGTGTGTGTGTGAGAGAGAGAGAGATAGATGGGGGGGGGGGATGCTGAACAGATTTTCCTTCACGCCTGGTCGGGTTCTTGAGAGCGGGGCGTCGTGGAGCAGGGAACGGGGCACCTGGCCTCGGCCGCTGCGCCGCGTCTTCTTTTATTGACCGCGTGATAAGCCGTGCGGTTTCCAGCGATCACCTGGAGAACCCTGCAGCGTTGCACGGTTTCTGTGGCCCTTAATTGTGGTTACGTCAAACAAAGGGCTGAATAATGCCCGTGCGTCCCATACCTGCTTATATACGTCCTGAAGAACCAACACAACCCATTCATTTCCTGAGAGACACTCTGTTGCGCGCTGCATGGACGGTGACATCTCGTTATATGAAATAAATATTACAATTTAGAAGCATCATGCGCAGAATCTCACAGGCCTTTAGCTAAATGCGCAACTTTATAGGAAGAATAAAAAAAAAAAAAAAAAAAAGTCTAGAAATGGCCGCGAGAGACATTAACGCAGGTGGAAACAAACATTTGATTTTCCACGTGAATGAGTCGGGTAAATAAGATCTCCGTGACGCCTTGGCCAATATTTGCTTAAGTTGGGATGAAAAAGACGTAAAAATTTGAAAGTATTATATAAATAGGCCTTTTGCAGTTATATATTCTCAATTTGTAAATGTATATGTCAATGTACTAGAGGCTTGCAGTGCATAAGTGAAAAGATATTAAAATCTTTTATTTTTTATCACTATCTAGATTAAACGTTATTCACTAGACTACATTAGATATTATATCTAACATGTTTATTATATATTATATTATTCGTATATCTATAAATAAAATAATTTTATTCTATATTTGTTGTCGAAGAAAGTCAGTCCGTCTTCTTTAGGAAACACCATGACTTCAGAAGCATAATTCTCCTAATTCTTCACTTGAAATATAGGGCAATAATCACGCCACGTCTTGAAAATCGAGGCTAATGTGAGCGCGTGGAGTTCCCCTGATATGTCGCACGCATGGCTGTATGAGAACTATTTGCCAGCGTGACGTAACGCGTCCTCTGACCAATCGCCGTCGAGCTGAGGCTGATATTAAGAGAAAGTTTACAGTGAGTGAGGGTTACAGCGTTTTTTCATTTCTCACTGACATTTCCACTCGAAACGGGATTCAAACGTCACACAGTCTGGATCGTTTTAATTTTATCCAATCGCGAGGGCTTGAAAGTGCAGGATATTGATCAGAAGTCGGAAATATCCCGGTAAGTTAAGATCAAATACTGCATGTTTTCCCCCACCGTCGCACGGCATACCTTCATTAGGAAAACACGTCTAAAACATTCACCTGTGACTGAAATTTCACTATGAATGCGATTTTTTTTTATCACGAACCCACTAAATGATACCAAATCTAATAAATATTTAGTAGTATTAATTCGCAGCGAAGTCAGTTTGGAATTTTTATAACTAAATGTCCATCTTAATTCTTAAATTTATTAGGCGTCAAATTTGAAATGGTTATTTTAGCTCGTGCGATGAATTACGTCACGACGCGTAACGTCAAAATAACGTTTTATTGCATTAAAAGCGCCATTACGGAACGTAAATTAACATTATAATTAACTAAGAGAGAGAACATGTGGCAATTTCTCCATTTTTATGTCATAGCAATTAGAATTAATTTGTTTACTAAACATTTTTTTTCTTAGTAATAATAATGATGATAATATGGGTAGTGATTTTTCAAGTCGAATAAAGACTTTTTGTTATTATTCTAAAATAATAAACAACAATAAAAGGTGGTAATTAAATAAACGTCGTTGGTCCCCGATCTGTCGCCTATATTGATTTATAAAACAATCCGTTTCTTTTATCGATACACTCTTTTGTTCGTGTTCTCCTGGGGTATGACGTCAGTCCCGTTCCCTCCTCTAAAAAGTTTTCTCCACTCTGCCCAAGAGCGAAACAGCCACGAGATTAGGGATTACTTTTCACGACTTTGTATTAGTAGTTACTAATCCCAATTGGGCTAATTGCTTTGCGTGTAAAATTGCTATCTGCGGGGTTCTGTGATGTCGCTGGGTTTGAGTGGCCTGGAGGGAGAAGATGCCCCCTGAATTAGACCACATCCTAAATACACCTCATTAACAGAGGATTTACAAGTTATCTAAATGAGAAATCAACAGCCAGGGCACAATTACTAAGCTTTTGAGGGCATGCTTTTTGTCACTGACAAATTGGAACAACAACACTGGATTCTTTGCATCTTTATAATAAAATTGAAATGTTGAAATATTTTAAGGCGCATTATAGAGGAGCTCATCTGTGGAAATGTTAGCAGGCCCATACAGACACAGTGCTGGCCATTACACGTCAAGGCCTTTATTATTATTATTATTATCATCATTATTATTAATGATAATTATTATTCAGTGTATTTGGTCTCATTTTTATCTCATTCAGATATTTTACTGATGAAGACTTTTTCACAACTTTGCATCCGTCGGGAAAAGTGGGTGAAATGGATATCGTTTCTTTTAAATCACATCAGGTCTCCAAACGACTATACATAATACGGGCGCGGATTGCTTTATATCATAAATATATATTTATATACACCTTTGAACCCTGATGAGGACTGGATAGTGTCAGCCAATAATACATCATCATCTTTGTTCTCTTTAATGCTCCGAATATGCTTGTTTTTTCATTTAAAAGCTATTTTTATGTATGATTTAATGGAATGTTGACCTGTTTTTTTAATTATTTGATTTTTATAACATGTTTTGTTTATAAGAATTTATGTTCTGCTACAAATCATATATATATATATATATATATATATATATATATATATATATATATATATATATATAAATGTGTGTATGTAAGAATATAAAATATATAAATAAATATATACATACATACACACATTATATATATATATATGTAAGAATATAAAATATATAAATAAATATATACATACATACACACATTATATATATATATATATATATATATATATATATATATATATATATGTATGTATGTATACACACACGCACTGAAAACAGCAATTCACAATAAAAAATAATAAAAATAATTAGGTATAACTAGATTTCCAAACTAATTTGTAGCGGACAAATATGCGTATATATTATCAAAGCTTGAGACACACACACACACACACACACACACACGTTCGTTTTGCTATCAAAGTGAGGACTTTCCATAGGCGTAATGGTTTTTATACTGTACAAACTGTATACCCCCCCCCCCCAAAAAAAAACTTAACCCTCACAGAAAACATTCTGCATTTTTACATTTTTTATTAAACATTGTTTAGTATGTTTTTAAACCGGTTTGAAAAGTGGGGACATATGAAATGTCCTCATATTTCACGTTGAAGTTACCACTGTCATACCCATGTCATTATACACATTTGTGTCCTGATATGTCACAAAAACGCGCAGAGGTTTGTTTTGCTATCTTAGTGAGTAAAACTACTCTATCTTAGTACTAAACTTGTCAGCATTTTGGCATTTTTAATAAAACATTTAGTATGTTTTTAAAGCTATTTTAAACGAGGTCTCATGACATGTCCTCATAAAACATGTTTAATTCGTAATGCCGGTGTAATACCCATGTCATTAAACAAATCTGTGTCCTCATAAATCATGAAAACAAGCACACACACCAAAACAAAAACATAAAAAAAGCAACAGACGTGAATTGTCTGTCGTTACAGACAGACTTTAGGATTTTAAAAGCTAATTCGAATTAAAATGTTCACTATATCCTTCTCGAGCTCCAGTAAATGTACCTCAGGGAGCAGTGAGTTCCGCATGATTATGATTTTTTATTTGCACCTCTCAGCTGCACACAGATTGTCGTAAACAGATGTCATCACTATGTGCGACTTCGATGAACAAGCCGTAAAATTAGTGAACGGTGAATAATTTCGGGGGTAAAAAAAAAAAAAAAAAAACCCTCCGGCCACGTGGACACGGAGGTAACCTCCACGCGCAGATACGGCGCAAAAGCGCGTGAGTGTCAACAAAAGCACGTGGAGAGTGTTTGCGTTTGTTTTAGCCAGTCGCACCAGGGACCATTTGCAAGTGCACTTAATGCACAGAGCAAACAGGTTCTCCTTTCGAGTTCGCAGCTGTCAACAGGTCGCTTTCTTCCATCAGTGTCATCCCTCAGGACTAATGCAGCAAACAATCACGCAGAAATATACAGATTTTCGTGCATTAGATGCGTTCAAATAAACCTCCTAGAACTACTTTAATGTGTGTGCATCACCGTCATCATCAAATACACTTGTTACTTATCACACAATTCGGGCCAAACTGTAATATGAAAACACACAAAAACACACTAAAATGCGTTTTGTGAGCGAGCTCGAGCCCAGCGGTGAGATTTCAGCAGTGCAGCAGCAACAGAATGGAGAATAAAGCAGTGTTGAGTGAGTTGGAGAGGGGGCGCTCGGCGTTTGCGCGCGGGGACTGATTAGTTGGTTCAAAAGTGGCCTGTTTTCTGTTCTGGGATGGCAGAGGGTCAGTGCTTCTCTAATGGGCCAGTAAAGAGCTGCAACCGGGAACAGACACACTAAAGACATCAGTACTATCACCAATCAGCTTAGGTGTGTCTCTCTCTCTCTCTCTCTCTCTCTCTCGCTCTCTCTCTCTCTCTCTCTTCATGCGCCTTCACTTTCTCTCTCTCTCTCTCTCTCTCTCTCTCACTCACTCACTACACATGCGAGCACACACACACTCTCAGTCCCTGAGCAGTCCTGACATCTCCGCTCACTGTCAATCTGTGTCTCCTTCGCAGGGAATTTCCTTCCAGATAGAGGGACGCTGGAATCACATATATTTTGAGAAGAAATTACTATCGGAGAGCCATTGTTTAGTTCCCAGGTTCAGTGTTTCGCGCGGAAGGGCTCGGGCGGTGGAGCAGAATGCCTCAAAAAGGTGAGTACGCGTGCAAAAACTAAAAGTTAGTTGTTCTCGTGGGTTGCAGAATTTTATTGGAATGATCATTATTTATTATTTACATTAAGATTAGGATTATTATCAATGGTGTTGGCCAAATAAAAAAATATATATAAACATGCCAGTTCTGTTAAATTAAATAAAGCCGCGCTCTCGGATTATGTTGTCTTTTTTTTCTTTATCTAATTTTTTAATGCAGAAAAGCGCTTCTGTGTGTGAACAGTAAATATTAATCTGTGAGAGGAAAGAGTTTGGAGTCACATTAGGCCCGGGCTGTGTTTTTTTTTGCGGAGCACGGGAACTCACTGACCCGTTGAGGAAAGGTGTCAGTTTGATTCATCAGCCCGAATCGTTCATTATCCTGAGAATATTTATATTTAGCGTTTTTGAAATTGTAAACGCTTTTTTTGTTGTTGTTGTTGTGGTTGTTTAAAAATGTACAGATAATAAGGTTTGATATTCTTAATCTAACGCACTGTCAAGACTAAAACGTTTTGCACAAATGAAAAACTAAAAATCCTTACGCGAAGTAAATAATTCTTGGAGCATCCAGCGAACGCAGGCCTACTAGAGTTTTTTTTTTTTTCTCTAGGACGCTCATGAACATCCACTAAATAAATGTAGCCCCAAAACACAAAAGATTTCCCCGTCGATGGCAGTATAAGATGATTAGGGCATGTTAATGTCAGATCCTTCAAAACTTCCCACTGCGCTTTTGTACGCGTACAGATGCGCGTCTGCATGAGAATGATGTTTATGGAGAACACCGTTTCCCGAATAAGCGTGTTTAATTAAAGCAATTGTAGTTGAGGATTACACAAACGAAAGAAATGCAGATGAGATTCTCGTTAACCTCATAAACAACAACAACAGCCTGTATGGGACGTTAGATAAATCATTAACGGGAAGACGCAGAGTGCGCCTACACAAAAACAATTAACATTTCTGTGATTAAGTGCGATTAAGAGTTTTAATCATCTCATTAGACTTTAAATGTATTCGGGTTGTATGTTAGACATAACATTTCTTTTTTTTTTAAATATATTATTATTATTTTTATAAAGATACGGCACTAAAATATCCAAGGCATGGCAACTTCTTCACATATATATATATATGTATATATATAATTAACTATTTAAATATAAATATTTTAATTGCATATATATATATATATATATATATATATATATATATATATATATATATATATATATATATATATATAAATTGTACTTGTTTATGGGAAATTATAAACTGAAAATAAAAAGGTTAACGAAAAATAATACTGAAGAAACAAATCCACAAAATGTTTGAACTTTTTACTGCACTTCAATGCAAAAGTTTCGAATGTTTAAATAGAAATGCACTGCTAAAGTTGTTCAATTTAAATGTTAAACGAGCACGAAGTTCTTCGATCTTGGGAAGCGAGCGAATGGAGACGCGCGCACCGGTTTTGTTATTTCAGCGTCGGGAGAGAAAATGAAACGAAAGACTTTCCTTCCCTGGGCCCCTTTTTAGCAATGTCGCTGAATAGATCCTTTATTGCAATTGTTTTTTTCCCAATTGAGCACCCTACTGGGCTGTTGCATCCTTTTACAACCCCTAACAACGCGCGCAAACACCACATATTTATAACGCGAAATTACTTTTCTATTTCCCCCAAATCTCACCAACAGAAACACGCATTGGGGTTCGGGAACCGGGGTCATGGCCGTCAGGAAAGTGACAGTGGATGCTGTGTGTGTGTGTGTGTGTGTGTGTGTTGATGGTCGTCTGGGGGGCAGGGTGCCCTCGGCTCTTTGTATTCGGGCAAGTATTGGTACGTTTGGTGGGAGGTTGTGTTGCTAGTTGCAGAGGCCGAGTTGTGCTGGCTGGGTTTGGGTATAGAAGGTAAAAGAGGCGCATTGTTGAGCTCCAGCAGGCTTTGTTAGGATCCTCTCACCCCCTCCGGTTCTCACTTTTCAGAGCACTGATGCGAAGTAGACAGCGTGTGTCACTGTACACTTTTGACGGGAAGATCTAAAGAGGAAGTTTTTCTCAGAAATTGAGATGTATTTATTCTCTACTTTATTTACCAGGCCAAATCAAACTCTTCTATGTGCGCAAAACTATGGACCAAACACGAGTCTAATATTACTCTTCTGCTCTATCCTATAGGAATGATCTAAATAGTCAGACGCAAATGAAGGGCTAAATTTTTAAACGGACAGTCAACTCTGTTACCAGGCAAGTTTTTAAAGCTGAAATTCCCTTAGAAAGGATTATTCCCAAATATACATCATTACGCGCTGAGATGCATAAACGACACGACGCAACTGGTGCAAAAAGTGCAATAATAATAATAATTTAAAAAAAACTGGATTTCACAACTAACCCTGTTTATTTTCTTTGTCATGAATAGAATACCATAACCAGCCCACGTGGGAATCAGGAGTGGCGTCCATGATGCAAAACAGTAAGTGCAATTATTATTATTAATAATTATAATATCTGTTTATTGTTAGGATCAACTATTTTAGATGGGGATGGGTTTTATTTAAATTTTATCCCCTCGTATTAAAGTTTTGTGGATATTTAAAGGAAAATCCATGCAGAATGCATTTTACATATATGTGGAGCATAAATGAATGCATGGCTGATGGGGGAGGAGATGTTTATTTCTGCTCGAGTTGGTAACAAATAAATGCAGAGAATTTCCACAGAGGGCTTGACGGTCCCGAAACGGGACGCATGAAATGGTTTGATGATTCCAGGGTTTTCTGTGCTTGCTTGAGGGGGGAAAAAAAACACGAGTTATGTTAGTTTGTAAACGGATGTTGCATTTCGTATACGATAAATGCTTGAGTTAGTTCTTGACTTATATAATTAATGATATAATTTATGATTGCACTTGTTTTTATGTCTACGGCCTACTTTGTGCGAATCTTGACAGTATAAATTCGTATTTAAAAAAAACCAAAAAACTATTTGGCCTGGAGATTCAGAAGTGATGTTTAAAATGCACGACATATGTTTCCCTATTAGTAGGGGAGCAATAAAATACAAGAGTCATTATGATCCAGATCTGTGGGGAATTATATGATTATTAAGACTTAACCTTTGAACTGTGAAATGACAGGCCGGGTCATGTTTCTGTGTGATGGTGACATCAATCAAATGGCTTCATTTGATAAACACTCACGCCTCCTTACGTTCAAGAGTCTATTAAACCCAACTAATCCAGGAATTATTGAAGACAGAGAGGATGACAGTGGATTATTCCACCGGATTTGGAGAGATTACCACACGTTCGTATCAGTGCTTAAATGAATCCGGTTCATTAAAATGAGTCCGATGACCAGGTTTTACTCGTGACACAATTCACTTTTCAGCAGATGTGGGGTTTGTTACAAACAATATGACATACTTTTTTTTTTCTTTTTTTATAAAAAGAAGCTTTGTCAGATTGAATATGTTTAGGAACACACACACGTAGCTGGAAATAAAAGCAAGCCTCCCTTGAAGGCAACGAGAGCAGAATCCGATTTTGTCTGCTACCCAAATGCGGACAGAAAGGGTCGTTTTATCATGCTACTATTTGTCGTGACGATGCGTTTTTCAAAAGCAGAGCGGTGTCATATAAAGTGACAGTCCTGCCACAAGTACTTCAGCTGATCTTTTCAATGAGCCTTCCATGCATGATCCGAGGCGACCTCCGCCTATTTCCAGAAATTAAGCTCAAACTTGACGTGCAGCTAGCTTTATTCTAAAGACAAATGTCAGGGAGGCTCATCATATTTTCCCCCCTCTTCTTCTTCTTCTTCTATATTTGGAGCTTATTTATTGCTTAGGAGCTCGGGCTCCTGCAGTCAGACGAGAGAGGAGCAGAGAGCTAGAGCACACGCGCGCTCCGGGAGGCTTTTCGTAGGGATTCGTCTGCTTTTTTTCGCTCGCTTTGAATCGACTTTTCCTCGGACTTTCACATCGCATCAAAGTACCGGTACGCGCTTTTCATATTCTACAGTGCTCGTGTTTGCAGCGCATCGAACTTTGAATCATTTTGCACATTGTCGGACTGCTGCCGTGCGCTTTGCGGTAATTGCTCCGTTTCTGTTGTTCCTCAATGTTGACGTGAGCTTATTTGTTGTCGGTCTGAATGAGAGGCTCCGAACGGTCTCGTGGAAAGCCGTTCTCTTGAGGACAGTTTGATTAGGAGAATTTCGGTTCACTTGAGCGGAGAGGTCGGTTCATCAGTCGATCCTGTGTGTCGATTGATTCGAGTCTGGCGCATGACGTTCCTGTGTTGATTTGTTGGGTACAGCGAGCATTCGTAACTGCTCATTTAACAAATGCAAAACTTGGCGTAGCTTGTGCTGTAATTAATTTAAAAAAAAATGAGTGTAAAGTTTCCCTCGCTGGTCCTTGTGCACGGTTATCGATCACGCTGACGTTGTGTTACATAACACGGACGGCGCGGTGCAAAAACTCCTTTTTTCTCTCTAATCCGACTGATCAAAGAAACGCTCCAAGACTCTGGACAATGGGACACCCATTGAGGGGCTGTTTTCGAGGGGAAAGACGAGCCAATTTGTTATGTCTCCGTGTGCCACAGGTCACAGCGGCGTCAACCAGCTCGGCGGGGTGTTTGTGAACGGCAGACCGTTACCGGACTCCACCAGACAGAAGATCGTCGAACTCGCTCACAGCGGAGCGCGACCCTGCGACATCTCCAGGATTCTGCAGGTGACCCTGAAGCCCATTTTCTACATCCGGGTCCTGGTGGAATAATTATGCAGTCATATCACGGTCCAGCTTGCAAATAGCCCAGCTAAACAAAACTAAATGACAACAAACTACGAAGCGTTTTCCAGACACTAACCCGTTGTTTTGCTCAGCAAACAAGCAAACGCTAATGTAAAGTGTGACCCTAATTACTTTTAAACGTAAATGGAATCATCCTAGCAATTTTAAGGCATATTTTCTGTGTTTATAGACCCATGATGATGCAAAAGTCCAACTGGACAATAAGAACGTAAGCGTATAATTGTTTGAAGTACATTACTTTATTTCAATTTAGTCTTAAATAATGTATGTGAATTGTGTATATTGCTGTCCATTCAGGTGTCCAATGGGTGCGTGAGTAAGATTCTGGGGAGATATTATGAGACCGGCTCCATCCGACCACGAGCCATCGGAGGCAGCAAACCGAGGGTAGCGACGCCCGAAGTGGTCGGCAAAATAGCGCAGTACAAGAGGGAGTGTCCCTCTATCTTTGCCTGGGAAATTCGGGACAGACTGCTGTCTGAGGGGGTGTGCACCAACGATAACATACCCAGCGTAAGTGCATCGTTTCATAGAGCTTCTTACGTCAATAAACGGTCAATGCATTTCTTATGCATGTATTATCAGCTGGAACGAAAGATGATTTCTGCATTTATCCATGTCGCGAACGGGTGTAAATAGAGCTGTGATGGAACGGAATGAATTAAAACGGCAGGACTCGACCGACCGGCTTCTTTATACCTTTCAGGTGTCGTCGATAAATCGAGTCCTACGCAACCTGGCTAGCGAAAAGCAACAGATGGGTGCAGATGGCATGTACGACAAGCTGAGAATGCTCAACGGGCAGACCGGCACGTGGGGGACGCGCCCGGGATGGTACCCTGGTACGTCTGTGCCAGGACAAGCAAATCAAGGTGAGACAGTCTAAAAGCAATAAGAGCATCACTGTCATGAGAAAAATGATAATAACACCAACATAAAGGCACAGCAGCAACAAAAATGTAATGTTAAATAATAATAAATGATTTAAATATTTTTTCATTTATAATAAAAATAATGTTAATATTAATTTTCATATACTATAAATTATACTATACATTCAATTATTATTTAAAGATAATAAATTAATAAAGGATATGGTACATAATGCATATATTGTACATTATATTTTTATTGACAAATACTGTAGTCAGCAACAAACAGAACAATAAATAACAAATAAACAAATAATAAAATAAAAATAATATTAACTAATAATCTTAAAAGATTTTAATAATGTATGTATAATAAAATAATATTCATCTTTTTATTATCCCATTTCCATGCTATAATATTAATACTGAACTTATACTAAAATATACAATATAAGAAAGTATACTATATATTAAATTATTATTTAAAAACACTAAATTGGTGAAGTATACAGTACTTAATGCATATATTATACATTACTCTAGTCAGCAACAACAAATAAACTGCAGCAAAAAATAATTATAAAAATATAAAATAATAATATTAAAAAAATTAATTATATATTTATAATAAAAATAATATAAACTTTTTTATCCCATTTTTCATCCTATAATATTCATACTTAATTTATATTAAAATATACAATATAATTAATAAATATGGTACATAATACATATATTGTACATTCTTAATGACGTAAATACTTTAGTCACCAACATCAAAACCGCAGATTTTTGAAAATTTTAATAATTTATTTTCTAATAAAAATATTAATCTTTTTTAATATCCTCCCATTTTAATACAGTAATATTCATACTGAATTTATAAAAGTATATTATATGTTAAATCGTTATTTAAAAATAATAAATTAATAAAGTAGATAATGCATATATTCCACATTATTAATTCTAACAACATAAATACTGCATTATTTTATTATGAACTAATAGTATTAATTTATTTGTTCTGAATTTTCATTTACAATGAAGTAGGAAATCTCTCGCAGTCATTAGGTCTATACGTCAATCCATCTGGAGACGCATTAGATTAATATACAGAATCCAGAATTGCGTGCCATTGACATGCTTGGATGAGAAAAGGCCACTCATTAATTGAGGAGTTAATCGCTCATTTCAATACGGCTTCTGTCTGGGTCTTGGATCTGCGTGACTAGGAGCAGAGTTTTCTGCGGAGGTGTCCATGCGGTACCACCTGCCCCCTCCCCCTGCCAGTGCCCTCACATCATTTGCGCCCCATGGGGAGTGAGAGAAAAGCACTGTGCGTCCCGGGACAAAAGATGTTTCTGTCACATGCAAGAATTTGTGACAGGCACAGCTCTGTCTCTCTGTAATTGCTCATTAGAGGTTGTTTTTTTTGAGGGAGAGAAAGAACATGTACAGGCTTTTGGCTAGAGGGGACAATGATAAAAAGTTGAGTTGATGAATCGTTAGTTTCTAATCAGGTTGACGAATCCTTCACAGTAACACGATCCGAGAGCATTAACGTTAAACAAGAAAAACGCAAGCGATTGTATGATTGACAGTTGAAAATACTCACTCTCGTGTCATTTTGAATGAGACTTTAAAGACTCTTACATTGTATTTCGGTTCATTTTGGAGCTTAAATGGCTTGATTATGAACGGACACATGATTTCTACCTTAAAAATAACAGCATACGGGTTAGAAATGACAAAATTTCAGCCTGGAGAGACTTTTCCCAACTCATCCTAACCAAGAAAGCAAAGGTCTTTCAATGGTCATCATCTCCTGTTGAACGTATATAAATCCTAACTGGCGTTTAACAGGCCTGGCCTGGGGTTCTTTGATTAATGACAGTGGTGTGTAGAGGTTAACATACTGAACTGAAAGGTCTGTTGACTAGATCCTTGTGTTATACAATGCTGAGCACTGCACGCCTCTTTTTGTTGTTCCTTTCCAATTGTGCCCTCGGGAGAATTTGAGCCTGGCAGCCCATCTCTGTCTGCACAGTTTAATGGTTCCCCTCATTCTTCTGCTGGTATTGTGTCATTGAGAAAAGCAGCTCTCTATTCAAGTGTTGGTGGTCACCTCAATAGGTCCCTGGACACCCATACGGTGAATAGCACTAAGAATCCCTATACATTATATGTGCTGTGTATGAAAACATCCAAGAGAACCTGAGGATGATTCAATGCGTTTCTTTTAGTACTTTGTTACGGAACTATGGAGACAAAGCTGACAACTCTTGTCTCAAGTCTTTGGGTGTATTCACACCAAATGCTAATTTTCCATCTGAAATGAGTCTATAATATGATATAATAAAAAATTATTAATTATTTTATTTTTTTATACTATATATTTTAATTAATATTTTGCATGCATTAAAATAAATATATATATATATATATATATATATATATATATATATATATATATATATATATATATATATATATATAAAACAAAATAATTTTATTTTTGTTAATTTTATTAGTCATATTTATGTATTCAGATCAATATATATATATATATATATATATATAGTAAATATATATACATCTGAATACATAAATATGACAAATAAAATGATTTTTTAATTTTATTTTGTATTTTATAATATAATGATACAATTATTTCAGTTTTTTATTTTATTATATTATAAAATACAAAATTTTATTGTTTATTTTTATTATGTTATTTTGTATGCTTTCAAAAATATATATAATGATTTAAATGCATTCAAAATACAAATGTATTAAATAAATAAAAAATTAAATAGTTGGAAAATTTCTAATACTTTGTCAGTTATTCATATGCAACTCAGTGGAGTTATTTTTTAAATAAAACTAAAGCTATTAAAAATAGTAAAAATAGTTTTCAGTAAGCTTAAGCTTATACTTTGATTAGAAATATTGCTTTATACAACTTTAATAGATACATTTAAGTTAAAGTATATGACTAAAAATTAAAACAGACAAAAAAATAAAGCTAAATAGAAATATTTCTTTAAAAAAATATATAAAAAATAAAACAAAACAAAAAATGACAACAACATGCACATAACAATTACTAAAACCTAAGCTGAAAATACAAAGAAAAATGAAAATATAAATATAAAAGCTAATTCAAAATGTTAATAAAAACTATAATATTGAATAAATAATAGTAAAATAAAATGGATGCAACTTAAGGTAATGCAAAAAGTGGTTTGCGTGATCTCTCTACAATTGTCACTTTTTTTGCAGATGGTTGCCAGCAGCAGGACAACAGCGGCGAGAACACCAACTCCATCAGCTCAAACGGCGAGGACTCAGACGAGACTCAAATGCGGCTGCAATTGAAACGAAAGCTGCAAAGAAACCGAACGTCGTTCACTCAGGAGCAAATCGAAGCCCTGGAAAAAGGTATGCATGGAGAGTAAGCATTAACAACGCACGTCAAGCTGAGGTTCAAAGAATCACGTTTGTTTTCACATCGGTTTTAGAGTTTGAAAGAACGCACTATCCAGATGTTTTCGCAAGAGAAAGACTTGCAGCCAAAATTGACCTTCCGGAAGCTAGAATACAGGTGAGAATACGGTAATAGTTCAATTTTAACACCATACCAACTAATGCATGTTCACTATCACTATTGTTTACATCTATGCTGACCGTCTCTGTGTCTGCAGGTATGGTTCTCAAACAGAAGAGCGAAATGGAGGAGGGAAGAGAAGCTGAGGAACCAGCGACGACAAGCCAGCAATTCCTCCAGTCACATTCCCATCAGCAGCAGTTTCAACACGAGCGTCTACCAGGCAATCCCACAACCCACCACTCCTGGTAAATAGCATACATCAATCTAAATTCTAAGGATTTTCAGTGCAAACATAGCTGGATTTTAAACGGAATCGATGCCTAGTTCTGTCATGAAACTCTAGATGGTGCATGCTTCACAGCGTATATATATTTACAGCGTTAACTACTTGTCAATGAGCTGGAATAAACATTTAAATACTTTGATGTTAACTGAAATGAAGATTAAATACAATAAAATAGTTACAGGTGCATTATGTAATATTTAGCATTTAAAACAAATCTGTATAAATTTTGCAGAAGAAGACTGTTTGGGTTGTGTTTTGGCTCTGCGTGACTGTGCAGATGAATATGGTTATCCTACTGCTCATAAAACATTCACGACCAGACTTAAGAGATATAACCAGTTTAGATGGAAAGGATCTCAAGCTCAAGCAACGTCAGTACCAAGAGCTGAAATTTTAAAAATGAGACGATACCAGCATTTTCCCCTCTTATTTATTCTTAAACACCTCTGATTGGCCATTGTGGTCACACGCTCAACAGATATGTCTGTGATTGGCTACAATGATCAACGCTTCAAAAGCATCTTGTAAATAATCATCAATGACGAGCGCGAACACAGATACACACGGGAGCGTTTGAAAGCAGGCGTCTATCAGCAGATCCCTAATATGTTTTTGAAGCATTGATCATTGTAGCCAATCGCAGACATATCTGTTGAGCGTGTGTGAACACAATGGCCAATCAGAGGTGGTTAAGAATCCTCTTAAAAGCGCTCAAAATGCTCGTCACATTTTCTTGATACTGAAATTGGTACTTTTGACAGCACTAGTGGCAATTAATAGACACAGTACTTCTTTAAAAATAAATACATTTTGGCTATCTCTGAAAAGCCAAGTCTATGTTGATGCTTGTTTTATTACAAGATCAGTTGCGCTCTCTGTTTGGCCTTTAAAAAAACCCAAAAAAAACCAGTTGATCCCAGAGGTTTTCAACCTTTCTTGTTCATTGTAGCCCATGCCTCTTCCTTACCAGGCAGTGCCAAACTCTCTATTTACGAATATGACCAAACACACACGGGCAAGAGACGGACGTACGCAATTTCCCGCCAAAACCATCCCGCGACAAATACTTATAATTAGGCTTACCATAGTGAATCAGGGTGAGACAAAAACACATTTTGGAAGAAGAATTAATGATGTAATGATGTTTTGAACAAAACAGTTTCAACTAATCGAAAATTTGAATTTCAAAATAGTTTAAGTTGAAGCACTAAAATGATTCACTGGAAATAAATGAATGAAATGACTAAAAACCATTTATCTTTTCCAGTGTCCTTCACGACAGGGTCAATGCTGGGCCGTTCAGACACGGCTCTGACCAACACGTACACGGGTTTGCCTCCGATGCCCAGCTTCACGATGGCTAACAATCTGCCTATGCAAGTGAGTAACGTCACGAACACGTGTTTCCTCCTCTACCCTTGATAACTGGATTAATGTGCTGTGTGCGATGCTTCCTTAAGTGTCTCCCATTCCATCACCCAAGTCAAACTATACTGACACGTTTAACTCAAACTCCTCTGTGTTATAGAAACTACAGTTGTGCCTGTAGATATAAAATCTATATTTATATACATATATTCTTGTTTTTTATAGCCAAGCCAGACATCTTCCTATTCCTGCATGCTGCCCACCAGTCCGTCCGTGAATGGGCGAAGCTACGACACATACACACCCCCTCATATGCAGGCACACATGAACAGCCAAACAATGGCAACTTCTGGTACCACCTCAACAGGTAGGCAGAATAAGTTCATTGTGCGAGTAACAAACTCACCCTTGATCAAATAGCACATTTATGCTGCTGTTCAAACGTTCGGGGTCAGATCAAAAATGACTGTAAAGATATTTATAATTAGGGGTTGACATTAACACTTGACGATTTCAGCAGTGTCCTATAGACACTTTGGCTAATATAATGTATACATTTTCCAATTGGAGTCTTTTAAAAAGGCATCTGGAATAAGTGCAATGTAGTGTTGTCAAAAATATACATTTTCTGATCGATATTGAAATATCTAAAATGCTTCCAATACTCATTTTCTGCAGCATAGACGCACGATACCAGCTGCTCGCTCTTTCATCTCTCCGACAGCGAGTGACACAGAAAACCCTCCTCCGCTCACTCACTCGCTTCATTTGCTCCGGATGAATATTGTTGCCATTAAAGGGCTTGAATTATTGCGCATAATTTTACAGCAGATTTTGCGCTCACAACCAAAGTCCGCCACATAAAGCCGCCTCTCAGGACTAAATTGAGTTGTTTTTCGCTAATTATTGTGCTTAAACAGTCAAATACACACAAAATAATGTCGAAATTGGCGAGTATTGACGTAAATATAGAGTTGTAAGTGAACAAACAGTTGAGAAGGAAAACACGTGTAACAGTATAATGGATCTGTGTGTCAGCTTTTAAAGTGACAGCAGCCTAATATTCCTGCTGCCAAATTATATTAAAAATTTCTATGTATAGACGTGGCATCAATGTCAAAAATTGTGGCCGGTGAAAATGCTGAGTGGCTAGTGACCTTGGAAAACCAAAGTTGTTCTTCTGAACTTTCTATTTGTCAAGGAATCCCAATCATTTTTTCCACAAAAATATGAAGCCGTTTTTAACATCGATAATAATCAGAAATGTTTCTTGAGCATCAAATCAGCATATCAGAATGATTTCTGAAGGATCGTGTGACTGAAGACTGGAGTAATGATTAATTACATTTGAATATTTCACAATATTACCGTTTTTTACTGTATTTTTGATCAAATAAATTTCTTTCAAAAACAGACGAGCGTTTGAACAGTAGCGTATATGCATACACTCTTTTACCAATGTGTTCACGTTTGTGTATGTATTTCCTGATCGTTCCATTTAATTTTAAAATGCATGATTTTGTATATCTAAAATTGTCTTTCTTTGTTCCTCACCCATTTTGTGTAACATTTTTTAGCATTAACACTTTAAAAACCACACACGCATCCTTTTCGATATTTCATTACTTCTTTAATCATCACATTTGTCTAAAATATGATCCCGCTCAGTGGACAGCACAGGTTCATGCACAACACCGAAGCGTAAAGTTTGAAAAGAAACTGTTTCTGACCTATATTTGACCTCTCTCTATTTACAGGACTCATCTCTCCTGGAGTGTCTGTCCCTGTCCAAGTTCCCGGAACTGAGCCAGACATGTCTCAGTACTGGTCAAGATTACAGTAAAGAAAAGAGTTACTTCGCCCTTTGACTTCCACACAGAGACTAAGAGAGAACCTGGACCTCAGCAACAGTATTTTCACTAACACACAGACAGACAGACACACACACAAACAAACACGGGGAGGAACTCTACCTTTAAGAGGAAAAACAGACACTAGAGAGACTTTAACGGAACAAAACGCAACAAACCTCTGCTACATCCACATTTTGTTTTTGTTGTATTTGTACATTTACATGTAAAGAGGAAAAGACGATTCAACAGCCAAAAGATATGTTGGTCTCGCATCCATCCGAAATGGTGGAGAACAACATACTGGGACTGTTTTCTGCTGCGCTAATATCAGGATTACGGATCAGACTTCATACAGGCTCATATCAAACCGGTGAAGCAGAAACATACCAAGAGGAGACGCCTATTAGAGTTACCGGCTATGAGGACGAAGCTCGAATCAACCCACAACGGCTTCGGTTGACGACATACTATTGTACCTACAAAAGGAACAACAGCCATTATGTAAATTAGTGAGTACTTTATAATTATGTACGAGGGTTTGGTGGGTCTGAGGCCGTTTGCGCTTGATCATTTATTGGGAAGTTATAGTGCGGTAGACTTTGGCATCCAACTAACAGTCATCCATTCTGCTACTGTCCAATTGTAAGTATTTGTTTTCCCTAGAAAGTTCCTCTCGGAATTATCGCGGAACATAAATATATTCTTATTTGTATTGCCCCGAGAAAAATCTTTGTTTTATACAGATTTTCATGCATCATTTAAAAAGAAAAAAAAAAAGAAAAAGAAAAGGAAAAACATTTCTTTAGGTCAGGTACCAGTTGTCTATTAGGTATAGTTGTATTATAGTGTCCTACGGTCAAATAATTTTGTGAGACTAGAAATATTTAATTCCAATAATTATGATTAAAAACGCTTGACAGATTTTTTTTTTTTTTTTTTTTTTTAAAGAAAAACGTAAGTGTTTGGCAGTTGTTTACAAGTACATATCAGACTTAAACCATTGTTGATTGTAAAAACAGACCAAAGCCTTTGTATTTCATCTATTACACAACAATCTTAATCTTCTCTCTCTCTCTCTCTCTCTTTTTTTTAATCGTTAGTCTTGTGTTGCTACATTTTGTAAAGGAAAAAAAAGTCGTTTTACATTCTAGTACACTGGCTTCTCGTATATTCGACTGGGGCTTAATCACGCAGTCATTTATTTATGATCGACGACCATTCGTGGTTTTAAAAACATCTCTTGAATTTTGCGTTTTTGTTGTGTACCTGAAACATGAACACTTGTAATTTGTTTCGTTTGTGTCCGAGCAATGCTTTGGAAAACGAAAGGTCTACCCTGTCTTGCAGATATTTCAATTTAACTTTATTTAAAAGCTTTCTAAATGTATTTTGTGAAAACTATTAAAACATTTTGTACAGTATTTGTTTCTGTCTGTGTGAATTTCCGAAATCCGCAACCGACGCATCCTTTTCGAAAGTATTATTTATAATTGAAAACGTGACCGCAAACTACCCATTTAAAGACACGTCGGCATGTCAAAACCTCTCTCTTCTCTCCACATACCTCATAACCACCAAAGAGCTCGTGAACAAAGGCACCAGCCGACTCCACACAACTCAGACATCACAAAAACACACCACAATAGAAAAGGCCTATGCCATTCAGCACTGCCAGCTCTTGTTTTGGTAGAGTTACGATGGTCTAAAAGGAAGAGAAAAAAAAAAAGCGAGCGAGCGAGCGCGGGGGGTGGAGAGAGGGGGAAGAAACCAGAAGAATAAAGCGGTCCGAGCGAGCTCAGGGTGAGCGGAGGGAGAGATGAAGCGATTGTGTGGCAGAATGAGTTATTTTGCTTCACTTGCTGTCTCAGCGGGAGGGCCGAGGGGAGAGAAAGTGTCCGTGTGGAAGGGTTTTTGGGGGTGGTAGGTTGGTCCTGACGTTAGCCGGGTCAGGTACTGGCCGATGGGACTGTCTCTCAAAGACGGCAATGGAAAGTGAAAAAGATGGAGAAATCTTGAGTCAAAACTAAAGCCAACTAAAGTTATTCTTGGACAAAACTCTTCTATTTCACTGCCAAAAAAAAGAGTATCAGTCTTATTATTTTGTACATGCATTTACAAGCTCAATATTAAAAAAATATTCATGACTATTTAAGTGCACAGCAAAAAATGAATAAATAAAAGTCGTGAAAACTAGGTGATCATCGCTGTTCAATTTAAAATAAAAACCTAATTTGGGAACCTAAAGAACACCGACAGCTATTTCTAAAGAGTGATGCGCGTATATGCCGCTGTTTCCTTCAAATTTTCCTATGGGGTTTAATATGGAAACTTGTTTCTGCCACTAAATAAAAAGTAAAAAAGGTCATTGGGACTTTTTATCTCACAAAAGTCATCTCGGAATTGACATGCGCTCTCATACATCCCGGAGAAATATTTATGAAATAGCTTCATATTTAATATATTGTAATTTTTTAAAGACGTTTAAACAGTAAATATCGTCTAGTGTGTCTTTAATGTGTCGTGACAGATCGCTGAAGCTCCTCGTGAACCGATCGTCTCTTCATACTAGTTCATTTATAGCATCAAATAAACATGAATGAACATCAGAAGGAATGTTGTTTCTTGAATACACACAATTCTTCAAGTTCAAGTTCACCAACGTTAATCTACTAACTCTCCTGACTGCTTTGTCGGACAAAATGGCAGATTTGGGGTTATGATTGGTCAGATCGCCTGTCAATCAAACTGCCGGCGAAGTGTCAATTGCGAGTTTATATCCCAATTCTGAAAAATAGTCAGAATTACGAGATGTAAACTAGAAGAATAAAGCGGTTCGAGCTATGAAACATTAATGTGTGTCTAAAAACATACATGCATGCTTTCACGGGCAGCTTTATTCATCAGCAGGAATGAAAAATTTGTGCATGCATGCATTTTTAATTACAAATAGATACATTTTCCCATAGAGTCAAGCAGGATCATGTCAGGACGTCAATTTATGTCGAGTATTATAAATGCAAAAGGTTGTTTTTATAATTAAATTTTAAATAAACGCAATATCTTACTGTGGAGCCGAAAAAATGATTCGTGATGAGAAATAATTTAGAGACAATTCTAAAAACGTACCATTATTTTCAATAGTGATTCCCATGAGAGCAGTATTAAAATAAATCATAATTGCAAAATTAAAAAAAAACATAAAACCCAGCATAAATTAAAAGCAGATTAAATAAATAGAAAAAAAAAAAATCTTACTATGATGCATAGAAAAATGAACTGATTCTCAGGGAGAATTTTGTGTGTTATTATGAACAAGGCAGAAACATAAAAACTAAAGAGAAATTGAAATTTCGTGGCAACTCACAGAAATGAGTGTTTACAAAGGCATCACTAAAGCAAAAGAAAGTAAGTATCTGTGACTTTAAATTTACTTTACGGCCATAAAACGTTCATTCTATGTGAATGTGTGTAGCATGAATGTAATCCGGACGTACTACAATCCACCGTGTTGTCGTTTATCACGTGACCTACCAGCGGCAGTTACGTCGCTTCACCTCCATTCATAAATCCTCTCCCGTGGCCTCATGGGATAGTAAAGCGTCCATCAAATGCACACTTTAGAATCTCGCCGGTGGTAGTACTAGGTCTACTAAAATAGATTTTCATGCTTCAAAGCATTATTTGTCACATAATCTCCATTGTTGCAGAAATTCTCTTCCCAGTCTGTCAGTGACTCTCTGTTTAGTTCCTATCTTCATGAAGAAGCACAATGCTCTCTAATTGGTCAGTTGAACCAGTGTGTTATGATTGGTTAAGTGCTTTGTGTGTGTTTAAAGTCCCGCCCCTTACCATAACCGCGAGTTTCTCAACTAACTCAAGCAAGCCCCGCCCCTTTTTTGTGTCGCCTTTGGCGGGAATCAGTGGCGGCATTTCACAAAGACCTAGTGTACGATTCCTTCTGGCCACACAACAACAAAATTTCCAAGTAATCATATTATATCGTAAAATGTGGATAAAAATCCATCATACTAAAAGAATGGCCATGCACGGACTGAACAACTATACAAAATCAATGCAAATTCCAAAGCAGCCCTAAGCCTACAACGTATCCTAACCAGACACGACACGGCCCCTGGCGGAAATTATTTCAATGAGGAACATTGTGACGTGTTCGTTCCCGGATGGAGGCGTCTCAGGGAGTTCAGAAACAGTGACACTGACATAGAGAATAACTGCCGCCGGAGAGACTTTGTAACTTTTCAGACCTTTTTCATGCTCAAACAGCAGCACTACACACTAAATAATATGTAAATGATATATTATAATAATAATATATATATATATATAGGGTTAGGGTAATATAATTATACATTTTGTAATGTAATTATAATATATATATAATAAAATGTAATATATATCTATAGCATAATATATATAGCAAAATTGGACCCCTTTAATTAATGGCTATAGATGCTATTTACACTAAGTGACAATAGCAGCATTTTCTTAGCGACAGATTCTATTTACACCATGTAAAAGTATCAGTTGTTTGTAATAAGAGTAAATAGGAGCCTAGCTAGATGCTATCTGTAGTCTGCTTTATATTGGCAGATACTATTTGTATGTCAGTGTATTTGTACATTAAGAGGATGCAATAATATCAGAGTGTAAATTATTATTATTTATTAAAATTATTAAATGGATGCTGCCTTATTGGGAGAATAAAAACCCTCCCTACACCATCCCCTAACCGTACACAATAAACAATTTTAATATTATCAAAACTCGTTCGCAGTTCATTTCCACTTTAAAAACATTATTTTAATTTTTACTGAAAATTCGAAAAAAAGGCGGATTTGAACCCGTGTCGATCGCGTTAAACGCCAAGTCTGCGAGCTTTACTCGCTACCGCTACTAATTTTGTGCATCTGTTTTAACCCTTGTGTTGTGTTACGGGTCAATTTGACCCGTTTAGATTTTCTAGTTGTTGGAAATACTGGTTAACCTATGTTTTTTTTCTTGATATTTTGTGACTTTTTCTCATTTATCATCATGAACATGCATGCAAAGTTTCAGCATGCTGATGTTTTGTTTTGACATATACAAACAAAATGACTGTTACGTTCGTGATGTTCGGCGGGTCAATTTGACCCGTAAATTTTAACGCTCTAAGGCAACTGTACTGACCCAAAATAATAACATTTCTTGGTTATATTTTGTTATTTTATTTTTTTACTACCTTATGAAGCTAAAAAATGAGGTTTTCCGCACTTATTTCAATACAGAAACATGTTTTAACCAGCAGCGTGTGTGTGAAGTTCATATCCAGAAAACACACAATTGCTTTGAGCTCATCATGTCAGAAGAAACTTCTTGACTTTATGAAATGAGTTTACAAAACAGCCAACTTAGGAAAAGTGATTATTTTCATTATATAGCTACATTTAATTGTTCAGTTATGATTTTTTAAGAAAAAAAAATGTATTTATTGTATTTAAAAATGTACTGTTTATTTTCAAATTTTGCCATTTTTTAAAAAAATGGTTAAAAAAACATTTTCATTAAATCATATCTTCAGATATATATTTTTTGAAATATTTGACAATGTCGAAATTAAAAGTTTACAGTTTGTACCTGAATCTCTGTTGTTTTTCATAGAGTTATTTTTGAGGAATTTTATTGAATCCAATTAGGGTCAATTTGACCCGCTCCACAACGAGTGGACACAGAAATCCAACAGCGCATAAGGGTTAAAACTTGAGCGGCCAATCCAAACATTGCTGGGCGGAGCTAGTGTAAATAGCGTTTAGTGTAAATAGACACTCCGTTAAATAATCACATCCTCACATCCCAACTTTACGAACCTGAAGTAATCACACAGCTTAAAAGAATGTTCAGAAATCAATGAAAAAAAAAACAAACATATGTAAAATATGAAGGATGAGTAGAAAATATTTTCTGAATAAAAACATGACATTTATTACATTTTGTACAAACTTTATTGACGGCAAATGTTACTAATAAACACCAGGAAGCCTTGAAAAGACACCGGTAGCCAAATTACGTTATCGTTATTTGTGTCACGTTCTCGCTTTACCCAAAGACAGCAACAGGTACTTGTGACAATGAGAATCACTGTCTTGTATGAAGTTACTAAACGCCGTGCCATCTTAATCTCTTTCACTAATATTCAAGTAACCGTGTCAGTGCAGGTGCGACTGTAACCTAGTGTTGGCGTAGCGCAGCTCCAGCGCTCTCCTGCCCTTGAACATCACAGGGGTGGAGGAGGGATGGGAATCCGCTAGAAATCTAGGTGCTTGTTGCCTGTGGCAGTGGTACCACATCCTGCTGCCAGTTCTGTTTTACTCACTCGACTCACCGTCTCTGACAGGTCTGGAGGCAAATGCAGTCTCTGAAAGAGAGAGAGAGAGAGAGGGAGGATGTAAGAATAATGTGGAGGGCAAGTGGCAAAGCTACAAATGCAAAACAAACCTGATACATTGCTATCAGATGGTAATACAGTGGTATTTTAGTGTAAACCATTATTTTGATTGAATTACTGTATTCAAGCAGCTGAAATGGCTCAAGTAAAGGCTAAAAAAAAAATCAAGTAAAACATTTACAACTTAAAAAGAACTGTTTGAATATATTTTAAAATGTAATTCATTCCTGTGGATTTTCAGCGTCACATCATATGCTGATTTGCGACAATCATTTCTAGAAAGGCACTTATTTTTAATAAATATGGGAAAAACTGGTTTTAAAACTATCTATCTATCTATCTATCTATCTATCTATCTATCTATCTATCTATCTATCTATTGATCTATCTATCTATCTGTGTCTATCTATCCATCTATCTATCTATCTATCTATCTATCTATCTATCTATCTATCTATCTATCTATCTATCTATCTATCTATCTATCAATTGATCTATCTATCTATCTGTGTCTATCTATCCATCTATCTATCTATCTATCTATCTATCTATCTATCTATCTATCTATCTATCTATCTATCTATCTATCTATCTATCTATCTATCAATTGATCTATCTATCTATCTGTGTCTATCTATCCATCTATCTATCTATCTATCTATCTATCTATCTATCTATCTATCTATCTATCTATCTATCTATCTATCTATCTATCTATCTATCTATCTATCTATCTATCTATCTATCAATTGATCTATCTATCTATCTGTGTCTATCTATCCATCTATCTATCTATCTATCTATCTATCTATCTATCTATCTATCTATCTATCTATCTATCTATCTATCTATCTATCTATCTATCTATCTGTGTCTATCTATCTATCTGTGTCTATCTATCTATCTGTGTCTATCTATCTATCTATCTATCTATCTATCTATCTATCTATCTATCTATCTATCTATCTATCTATCTATCTATCTATCTATCTATCTATCTATGTCTATCTATCTATCTATCTATGTCTATCTATCTGTGTCTATCTATCTGTGTCTATCTATCTATCTATCTATCTATCTATCTATCTATCTATCTATCTATCTATCTGTGTCTATCTATCTATCTATCTATCTATCTATCTATCTATCTATCTATCCATCCATCCATCCATCCATCCATCTATCTATCTATCTATCTATCTATCTATCTATCTATCTATCTATCTATCTATCTATCTATCTATCTATCTATCTATGTCTATCTATCTGTGTCTATCTATCTATCTGTGTCTATCTATCTATCTATCTATCTATCTATCTATCTATCTATCTGTGTCTATCTATCTATCTGTGTCTATCTATCTATCTATCTATCTATCTATCTATCTATCTATCTATCTGTGTCTATCTATCTATCTATCTATCTATCTATCTATCTATCTATCTATCTATCTATCTATCTATCTATCTATCTATCTATCTATCTATCTATCTATCTGTGTCTATCTATCTATCTATCTATCTATCTATCTATCTATCTATCTATCTATCTGTGTCTATCTATCTGTGTCTATCTATCTATCTATCTATCTATCTATCTATCTATCTATCTATCTATCTATCTATCTATCTATCTATCTATCTATCGATCTGTGTCTATCTATCTATCTATCTATCTATCTATCTATCTATCTATCTATCTATCTATCTATCTATCTATCTATCTATCTATCTATCTATCTATCTGTGTCTATCTATCTATCTATCTATCTGTGTCTATCTATCTATCTATCTATCTATCTATCTGTATCTATCTATCTATCTATCTATCTATCTATCTATCTGTGTCTATCTATCTATCTATCTATCTATCTATCTATCTATCTATCTATCTATCTATCTATCTATCTATCTATCTATCTATCTATCTATCTATCTATCTATCTGTGTCTATCTATCTATCTGTGTCTATCTATCTATCTATCTATCTATCTATCTATCTATCTATCTATCTATCTATCTATCTATCTGTGTCTATCTATCTATCTATCTATCTATCTATCTGTGTCTATCTATCTATCTATCTATCTATCTATCTATCTATCTATCTATCTATCTATCTATCTATCTATCTATCTATCTATCTATCTATCTATCATCTGATCACATCTATCTATCTAATCTAAAACTTAAACCCTCAAACTTTTAAAACTACTTCAAAGTTTCAAACTTTCTGGCTAGACTTTTTCAAGCCAACTTAAAGTTTGTTGCGACGAACTTTCTTCATCTAGTTCAAAATGTAATTCATTCCTGTGGATTTTCAGCATCAGTCTTCAGCGTCACGTCACATAACGTCACATAATATGCTGATTTGCGACAATCATTTCTAGAAAGGCATTTATTTTCAATAAATATGGGAAAAGCTGTTTTTAAAGCTATGTTAAAATCCCATTTGATTCATTCTGAATGTAAATCCCAATGATGGTGAGTGATGTTAAATGTGTGTGTTTTATATCGTTTTATCAGTTTTTCTTTATATTTCTTGCTCTCTCTTAGCTTTTGTGAAGCACTTTGGGACAACTAACGTTGTATTAAATTGGTGCTATATAAATAAAAAATACAATACAATACAATACAAAAAAAAAGTGAAAAGTGGAATTAAAGTGCCTAACGGGGCATATATTTCATAAATATAATTTTATACATTTACACTTACTATGTCATTATTGCATACTATTTATTAATGTGCTAAAACATCTATCTAACTACTACTTACACTTACGGCAAAGAAAATCCTAGTGTAAATAGACTAGTTATTTTCACTTAGTGTAAATAGCATCTATCACATCTAGCTGCTGTCTGTAAACATTCACTGCGTTATTTAGGTAGTCGGCTTGCTAACAATTAAAGTACAGGCTATTTTTGCTGTATATAAAACATACAACATGCTTTAAATGATTATTCATATATGTACATATGAACTGCTTTAGTGACGAGACAAGGTGATGCAAGTGTTGTGGATAAAACTAGTAAAGAATAGCATTCTAAGTCCGCCCCCTTTAGTTACTTTTGCTTTTGTTCGACAAGTCATGCGCTCTCACGCCACACATCATGTTCTCACAAAGAGAAAAATATATCGTGGAGCATAGAGGACACTGACAACACGTCAACAGACATATGAATCTGTTTCATATTTAATATGTCGTAATTTTATAAAGAAGTTTAAACAATAAATACTGTATAGTGGCTCTTAATGTGTCGTGACAGATCGCTAAAGTTCAAGTCCCTCCCCTGACTGCTTTGTCAGACAAATGATGGTTATGATTGGTCAGATCGCCTGTCAATCAAACTGTTTGCGAAGAGTCAATTCCGATGCATGTAAAGGCAGCATTAATATAATGAAATGCGGCATGGGATTTTGGACCAATGAGATTATATTGTGGGCGGGGCTACACAGTGCAAAGACACAAACAACCTGAAAATGGAAACTACTGATGACTCATGTTGTATGGCTGGTTAGGATAAAAACAAAAAGGAATAGAAAGGAAGATTTGACTAACAATTGATTTAAACAAACTTTGACAACAACACAATTCTCTAATAAGCATAAAAGTACATCAAACACAAAAGATTTGCATGTTTTAGAAATGCTGTGCAGATCAGTGTTCTTGTTATTACTATTAAAAATGTTTTCCGTTAATTAAAATGAAGCTTAAAATAAATAAATAAATCAATACATAAAACTAAAAGAAAATTAAATTAATTAAATAACAAGTTGAGGAAATATAATGACTAAAATCACAATAAAATATATGAAATTCAATGTATATGTATATATATATATATATATATATATATATATATATATATATATATATAAATAAATTCTCAAAATAAACTTAAAATGAAAACTGAAAATAAAAAGATATAAAAGCAAATTCCAAATATTAATGAATCTTAAATAACTAAATAATTAATAAATACCATAATAGTATACGCGTTTCAATGGCAACTATTGTAGTATTCATTATTGAATTATTTTATATTTATTAATATTTTGCATTTGCTTTTATTTTTATATATTCAGTTTTCAATTTTAAACAAAAAAAAACCCAACGAAACAAAAATTTCAAATAGATGAATTAAATATGACACTGAACTAATGAATGACATTTCTTCAACTTAAAACCAAATGAAAATGAAAACCGAAAATATAAAAATAAAAGAAAATTCTACATAATCAATAAAAAAATAAATATTTAATAATGAAATAATTAATAAATACTATAATAGCATAAAAATAACACAGAGGCAGCTCACTAGGATTTGAAACCAAGCAACACTGTTAACATTTTAGTTGTCCATTCTTGCATTTATTGACCTTTTTGTTGCATCTGGACACAACAAACCGAACCTTTACAATCCGAGATCAGTGTAAATGAACGAGTCCTCAGACACTTTTAGCCAGTGATGCCTGTTTCAGCTTCTTGCCTCCACAGTGAAGATCTGAAGACGTAAGACAGGCGAGAAAACATGTTTGCAGACAGACGAAACAGAGTGTGTGAACACAAATCGCGTTAGACGCTTGGCCATGCACCTTAAATGGTCCGAGAAGTGTAACTGTTAGCGTGCCGCTAAAAACCCTTCAGGGAGGCTCAAGCATTTCGGCGGTTTGTGCGTAGAGTTACGGCTTAGAGGAGAGTCATTAGAATCAAGCGTTTTATTACGGTAACTTGGCCCCACATGGGCACTAATCTCTAACAAGGCAATGAGCGACGCCAAAAGCTTGTGCTAAAGAGGCTAATGAGGGAGCTCAGCACAAGGTGTATACACACACACACACACACAGTGTCAAGAGTAGTCAAGTGCATGATTAACTACAGTTCTGCACGGCAAGTGAATCGCCACAAGCCAAACATACCTGCAACTGCAGCCTTAATTCAGGTGACATTTGTTTCCTGAGGTTGATGTTTATCTCCTACTGAACAATGGTCTTCTAAAGCTCCTATTGTTTGTTGAACAACAGCTAAGTCATGTTCCTAAAAGAGTCGGCCGCAGAAGCTCAGGACAATCTGTCATTTCCTTGAGCCTTTTCCACACGCCTTTAAGAGCTTCAGATCCTTTCCCCTTGAAACCCTCAAGGCTACAGTGCATCCCCAATCAGGAGACACCCAGGATCAAAATGTTGAGCTCATCAGGAGGAATTCCGAAGAACATGAGAAGGGATCTGCAGATCGGAAGATGCTGGAACTTAAAGGGATAATTCACCACAAAATGTCAATTCTGTACTCACCCTCATGCCGTTTTGAATGTTTCTGTAATGTTTGGAGCTTTCTGTCACTATATTGTTATATCTAAAAGAGCTGCAGGAAATATCCTTTTGACCAATTTCTTAAAAAACAAAAGAGAAAAAAATGGCCCAAGATATCCATGGGGAGAAGTGTTAGCTCTTTGCAGTTTTCCAAAAAAGTGGACCAAATATTTGTAAAGTTATATATATATATATATATATATTTAATATACACACACATACATATGTATATATATATATATATATATGTGTGTGTGTGTGTGTGTATGTATATGTGTGTGTGTATATATATATATATATATGTGTGTGTGTGTGTGTGTGTGTGTGTATGTATATGTATGTATATGTGTGTGTATGTATATATATATATATGTGTATGTGTATAACTCACATATATATATACACACACACACATTTATACACACACACATATATATGTATGTATGTATGTATATATATATGTATGTGTGTGTGTGCATTTTTGTGACATATCAGGACAGAATGTACAGTTTGTACAGTATAAAAACCATTTCGCCTATGGAATGTCCTCACTTTGATAGAAAAACGAACATGTGTGTGTGTGTGTATATTTATATACATACATACACACACACATATATATATATATATACACATATACACACACATATACATATATATATAAACACACACACACACACATATATATATATACACATACACATACCATTTTGACTTTGCTCTTCAAAGCCCGTTACTGCATACAATGTCATCATCATCATCATCATCATCATCCCTTCACATACTACTGTCAGCCTCTCAGCCGGCTAGACCAATCAATACTAGACAGTGTGACTAAGATCACATGACACACACTTGAACACATTATGTCCTGCTGTCAGTGGAAATGCAGGAACTGTGCACACATAATGTATTTGGTTTAGTTTAAGTCTAAGGGTGCTCTGTTAGTGCGGTTCATCTCAATAAGTGTGAACGCTGCCATCCGATCCCATGTGTGGACCGAGACCGCTGAAAAGTGTAATCCCAGTACGCTTTGTTTGAGATGTTTGGTAAGTTCCACTGCAAAATATACACCATAAAAGACTTTTTGTTTTGTTATCTTTAGGTGTCAGGTCAGACGAAAGATAAAATATTTAAACAAACAAAAACAAAATGGCTTATTTATAACTGCATATAAAGCTGAGATATGAGAAAGTTTAAAAAAAAGAATATTAAAAACAGACAACCGAGCACATTGAATCCTCTAGGATCATTGAAGGGATGAGTGGATTATTAAGAGGCAATCATTGTCATGAAGGGCTTCACGCAAACAACAACTTCTGCCAACAACTCACTTGAACAAAATCAGTTGAAATCACTTGAAGGGATTTACAAGAGGCTCTCGAGAGCAACGTGAAGAGTGGCTTTCCTTAAGAGGGTTACAAATAACACTCCACGCCAAACAAAACCTCACCCTGACAATCGCTTCAAAGCCCTCCGGCTACTCCGTGATAGTCGCACTGGCACTTGTGAAGATTCAGCACAAATCTCACAGGAGATTGTGTTTCAAGACACTTAACGTCATGTGCTTTGGGATCAGAGGAGTTTGGATTTTACATGGGGTGGATTCAGGTAACTCTGGGAGAGTGTAAAAAGGTTTGCAACAATTCGCCACCAATTTTCAGTTTCACAGAAAGGGCTTGGATTAAGCCAGGATCAGGCCTTAGTTTAATTAGGAAGTAGCTTTTATAAATGTGCCTTGGAAAAAACATGACTGGTGTGAACCATGACACTGACGTATTTTAAGATATGTTAACGCAAGTTGCATTCAGTTAAAACAACTCAAACATACATTTTAGTCTGGGATTATCTTAAGCCTCGTCTGTGAAACTGGATGTAATGGTTCAATCTAAGCCAAATAAATATTTTGATAAAAATAAATGTAAACCAAAAATATATAATAATAATAATAATAATAAGTATTATTATAAATCTTGAAACATCATGAAAATAATTTGATTCTGGTATGAAATTGAGCCAATTGGGAATAAGATCCAACACTAACATTAAGCTTGTGTCTTCACTTTTCACCAAGCTTTGCATTTCATAAGCAAAATGTTAAATGATGCATGTAAGCAAACTGTAGTTTAAACATGCTAAATATTCCCTGCAATAACACTGCACATGTCCAGAAGCCTTTTCGTTTGACAGACATGCACAGATTTTCCAGCGCAGTACTTCTTATTTTTAAACGCTGATGAAATTCTTCAGAGGCACATACATGTTCGAGGGCCACCGGAGAGGTTACTGAAGACCAGCTTAGTCTAACTGGAACCATTATTACATGTTATTTTCTTCTTTCACACTGATCACAATGACAGTGTAATATGATTCTTCGAAGACCACCACCTCACTATCTACCATCTCCTTCATTTCCTGAAAGTCGAGCATTATGTACTTTTAGCTAGCATTAAGAGACATTATGTGATTGTTGAAGAAACAATGTGGTAATCATTACAAAAAGTTTTACTTTCCCGTATGGCTTCTTATACTATATATATACACACACTAAATACTGAGCAAAGGCTCTGAATCCTTAGGACCATGTGATATTTTTCTTTTTCTGCAAAAATGGCAAGAATTCTGTGTTTTTCTGTCAATATGGGGAGCTATGTGTTAATGCGGAAAAAAATGAACTTAAATGATTTTAGCAAATGGCTGCAATAAAACAAAATTTAAGGGGGTCTGAATACTTTCCGTAACCACTATATATAAATATATATATATATACACACATACATATACATTAGTGCTGTCCAAACACTTTTAATCACGATTAATTGCATCTAAAATAAAAGTTTTTGTTCATATAGTATGTGTGTATATTACATTATATATATATATATATATATATATATAACACATATGTACTAATATACATACACGCAAATACATAATTATATATAGATATATAATATATATAAAATGCATTGTGTATTTTAATATATATATTTGTTATAATAATAATAATAATATAATATATATATATATATATATATATATATTTGATATATTATATATATATTTATATATATAATTTTTATTATTATTATTTTAACAATAATATATATTAAAATACACAATGCATTTTATATATATTTATTATGAATAAATAAATAAATAAACATGTACACACATATACAACATTTGAATATAAAAAAATTCAAATATATGTGTATGCATACACAATTCTTGGCAAACTCTTCCATTTGTGTTTTCTGCATGGCGGGTTTCTTTAATTAACCATGTTTAAACAAGCACCAAGAGTTAGTGCTCTTAAACACAGCTCTGTTTCACAATATGCAATTTGGGGGGCCTACATAATTTCAGAACCATCGGACATGAAATAATGTGAAGTAATAACTTCTGGCGTCAGCACTATAATTATCACAATTTTCTTTTTCATTTGCTTCTTTCTGCACGTTATTCAAAATCCAATCCAAGCCAAGTGACAAGCACCTGAGGACAAGTAAAAGTAACCCTGATAATAAAAAACCCCAACTGTGTAGCACAATCAGTATCGTTCTCATTGCACCTCGCCCTCTGGTCAGCCGTGTCCACTGCGCTGTGAGTCTTTAGGCCAGCGACTGCAGAGGTCAGGAGTCTAGGGGGAGTTTTCACTCCTCTCTGCTCGTTCGGATTTGGAGAGGTGCCATAAAAATGGACCCAGGGTGCTGTCGGATGGGCGTCGGATGTACGCTGGGGGCTTAAGACCCTTGCGGACTGGTTGTCCGGAATATGAATGCAGAGGCGGATGCCCTCAAGGTACTCCAGGGTGCAAAAGGCACAGAGGACAAACACGTGTAAGTGCTGCTTTCATATCCGATTGGCTGAGCTGAGAAATGAAGGCAGTATATGATATGACAGTGAATCACGAGGAACGCCACCTCTGCTTCTGCTAGCTTCTCAAAATGCTTGTTTTAACCCTTTTGTGGACGGTTACATACACATTTTACATATAAGTGGCAGTAATCTGTATTTTGTAACTGAAGAATGTATCCGTCTACAGAACATACAGCAAAATAAAAAGAGACGATTATACACGATGATTGTAGAACTGAGCATTTCTTATACATAACTGATAAAATAAGAAAACAGTTGATTGTAAATCATTTTCTCATTGAAGCTAAACATATACGACCGTTCATAAGTTTTAGATCGGTGCCATTTTTATGTTTTTGAAGTGTCTTCTGCTGTCAAAAGCTTCTTTTATTTGATCAAAATGCAGTAAAACATTAATAATGTGATATTTTTGAGGAAACCATAGTACTTTTTTTCAGGATTCTTTGATTGATAGAAAAAGGGGCATCAGTTATTTGAAATAGAAATATGTTGTGACATTATAAATGCTGCATTGTCACTTTTACTAAAAGAATAAAAAGCAATAAAAGTGTATTAATCTCTTTCAAACAATTTGAAAGAACGGTTGTGATCATTTACAACAAAGTATGGTGTGAAGGTTCAATTCACACAACCACAGGTTAAAGGAACTATATGAATTTTAATACTGTATATTAATATAAATTTTTACTACTGTATATAACAAAAAATTTGGGGGGTTATCCAATGGTTTCAAATTGGTAAGTGGGACGTCACCTTAAAAATGGAATTCATTACTCAAAGTTTAACATCTGAAAAGAATAGAAATATGAACAGAAATGAGCCAAGCTCATTTGAGTGGCATTAAAACACTGTTGAGATTCAGATTTCAAAACACTGCTTCATGAAGCTTTACGAATCTTTTGTTTTCGAATTCGCGTATAAAAATCACGTGAACCACTGAAAGCACTTATGATGTAACGAAGCCTCGTTTACTGAAATCATGTGACGCTCCGAATTCGAAACAAAAAATTCGTAAAGCTTCATGAATCAGTGTTTTGAAATCGTCCATCACTAGATATTGTTGAGAAGTCGTTACTTAGTTTTTTGGCGCATAAAAAATATTCTCGTGGCTTTATAATATTAAGGTTGAACTGTTTTAAATATGTTTTAGTATCTTCTGGGCATCTAAAAGTGTTCATTATCTTGATGTCAATAGAGACTCACTGAACCAGCGGATTTCATCAAAAACATCTTCATTTGTGTTCTGAACGACAGAATTTTCATTTTTGGGTGAATTAACCCTTTAGTGTCGATAAAAGTGAAATTTCACCGGTAATTGAAATGACTCATATCACGAAATAAGACTCACCCACCAATAATCGTGATTATGATTTTTGCGATAATCGAGCAGTCGCCGTACGTGAAATTTAAGAAGTCCGACAACACAAAATCTGCAGCTAAAGAAGCTTAGAAAAAGGGTTAAAATCTGCTGAAGTCAGGTAATATTATCCAGCCGTTAATTGTTCGTCCCATCCCATTGTTTCCTCGACAATTTTACATTGAAAAGAGTGACGTTTCAGAAAGGACTTTGTTGACCCTTTTGACCTTTCATGCTCATTAAAGACTGGAGGCGCTTGGAACTGCCAGTGATAAACTCCCCAAAAAGCAACCACGGACAAATATACATTGTGAAGCCCTTCCAGTCTGTTCTCCACTTGCCCAACAAAACCCAGTCGCCGTCCTACTCCCGCCCACCTCCCCCCAAACCAGAAGTGGGGTTCAAACACAGTTTAAACGCATTACGTGCAGCGGCGGCGAGGTCGGCCACGGGTTACTGTGCCGTTCCCTCTACGGGCCTGGCCAGTCGGTTGAGTGCCGGAGTCTGGATCACACTTCAGGGTATACGTGTGCTGCGCGCTAGCGTCCCCCAATGTCTAGCAGAACACCAAAAAAAAGAGAAACTCCCATCTGATGTGGCTACAAATGGAGGTGTGGGACTCAATCCTTCAGTCCAGTAAGAGCAGCCCACAAGCTTAAGGGAAGTGTGCGTGAGAGTGTGTGCATTTGTGTGTGTGTGACAGCGAGCTAAAGGCTTCTGCTGTTAGCCATCGCTGCTCTTTATGCGTGTGCAGCACCGTGAGGAAGGAGCTAATGAGCCAGCAGGTATTTTCAGCTATCAAGACGACGTGGGAGGAGAAACGCTAGCGAGAGAGGGAAAAAGAGAGGATTCTTTTAGGATAATGGCAGATAAAGATGGGGTTTTGTATGGACGACTTGGCTTTTTGCAAGACTGCAGATCAAACCGAGACAAAAGGAGAACTGGGTGTGTGAGAGGACGAGAGAGGAACTTGGAGACAGAGAGAGAGAAAGCGGGCAAAAGAGAGTCTAAGTGTGTTTAAGTGCTTCACAGAGTGTTAATGAATTGGGGGTGTAATCCATCACAGGTTGTAACTCTTCACAAGAAAGAGTCCCTTTAACCAAAGGACAGCACTTGTGGGGACAAAGACCGGCATAGTGTGGACTTCATACTGCAGAGCTGAAAAGGTGTTGCCGTTAGTAACCTCATCCCCTTGAACCGCAATTTAACAGTCACAAGACTGACCTTAACCAACAACACCGAGCTGACTGGAATGACAACTTTAGTTAGGCCTGACTTCAGATGGAAACGCGGCGAAACGCCGCCTCCGTCAAAAATGAGATAAATAGTATACGTTCATCAAATACTTTCGCTAAATTTCAGCCTCAGCCCATTGGCAAAAAGCACTAAACCCACTTCCTTTTGCCAGCAAAAGCCTCTAAGTTCAGAGAACCGATCAGAAGACGCAAATCGAATCGTGATTTCAAGATGAAAGATGTGGCGGCTTTCGATTGTCAAGTTTTTATCCTGTTTAAAGAGATTAACTGGTATGATGAAATGGATGAAGCTGTGGTAATTTCAGTCGCTGGAAAAACCTCATAATTCTGCCCGTTCTAAGGCTAAAGAAAACCATTGCAAAGGAAATGACAAGAATTTACGAGTAACATGTAAACGCAACAGTTTTGCGGGCCGCTGTAACTCTGACAGAAACGGACACGATTAAAGAACAGCTCAATATCTTGACCAAAAATTGATGGAAGTAACATCTTGTCTCGACAATGCAAGAGTCGAGCACTCTGTAAAGTCTCCTCCTGCACATCCCAAAGACTTTCAATGAATTTAAGGTCTGGACTCAGAGGTGCAGTTCATGTGAAAGTGATTCTTCATGCTTCCAACCATTCTTTCACAATTTGAGCCTGATGAACCCTGACATTGTCATCCTGGAATATGGCCATGATGTGTCTTCCTACATGGTTAAGAAATTAAAACTCCACACACCATCAATTACTGTTAGAAGAACGGTTGCCAAACATAAAACATGCAAGAAACATAAAAATCACTGCAGTAATGATTTATGTGCCGATTTAAACAGCAACTTTTATTTTTTTGGCCGGGCGGTATATGTGTGTGTGTGTATATATATATACACACACACACGTCTATATTCATCTATAAGTCTATCAAGGCATAAAGTTGTCATTCTAGATAGTTATGCATGTGTGTGGCTCATGTGAGGTACGCAGATTTGTAATTGTTTGCTGTGAGTGACTTGAAGGTCACTGAAGGACATACTGTAGCGGAAAGAGACAACAACACTCCAGCGACTCCTCTCCTGTCACAACAGGTTTAGTCCAGCACACATTATATCAGAGAAACTACGGCTCTGTTACACTACATACACACCATCCACATCTGCTGCAACAAAAAGTCTACTCTAAATGGAAGAAAATAGCAAACTCAGAAAACATGAAGTATGTTAAAAACTTTGCACAAGACAGGAACTGAAAAACTACTTACATTTTTCTGTAAAAAACAAACAAACAAACAAAAAAACTGAGTCAACTCCATACCTGACTTCTAAAGTGATGCTAGTTTTTATATTTATATATTCATATATATATATATATAAATATATATATATATATATATATATATATATATATATATATATATATAAATATATATGTAAATAAATAAACAAATACATAAATATATATATATATATATATATATATATATATATATATATATATATATATATAAAAAACTATCATTTGTGTGATTTCATTATGTAAACTAGCAATGTTTCTAGAAGGGAAGAGGGAGACACTGTTCATTTTGAGATGTCTGTCCATTCATTCTTTAACTGTAACTGTTACAACTGGCCCTTGATGGAGAATACTGCATTTCAATGATGCTCGTGTGCAGTTTTGTTACAATAAACAAATCTAATTTACAACAACTTCAGAGCGGATGGGTAACCAAAAGGTCACTTTTTCAGACAGAAAACTTTCAGTAGTTCAAAAAAAAAAAAAAAAAAAAAAACAGCAGGGAAAGATAGAGGAAAAGCAAAAGAGAGAGAGAGAGACGGTGTGAGTGCTTGGCTACAGTTTGTGCTGTGCAATTGAATTTCACACAATATGAGGCAGCAAATGACATGTAAATCATGAACAGCGTCCGGCTTGCTTTTGCACGACAGAGTTAAATACCGGAGGTGTTAGAGAAATCATACGGCCGCTCCAGAGGGCCAGGCAAGAGAACAGCAGGGGTGCAGAGGGCTCCGAGACACTGAAAGGTCTTCCTCGAGCTCCACTGAACAGCCAATCTGGCGCACACACACAAACGATTGCTTCAGACTCTGGGCCACCACAATGAGGACGAGGCCTGTAATTGTGTTTGTCCACCTGGGTATAAAATAAGCATTCTGGCGATGTGATGCTGGCTTGCTGTGCTGCTGAGTCCTGCGCGGAGGGGAGCAGCCATGAGTGGATACACTTCATTACCCCCTAGATTCTCCCTCCAATTACCCCTAAATAAATACACACAGCCTACTGGCAACAACAATGACATATAGCCCAAAAGGAGAATGAAAGGAGACCGTATCCAACGCAATTTGCGTGCATATATAAGTGTTGCTGCATAATGACCATGGACAAAGAGAGATATGCACACATTTAAAAAATTATTTCAGACCTGGAGGATATACATGTTTAAGAGGGACAGTGCAAAGTGTCTGCAAAGATTTATTGATAGATTGCATTGGGCGATACACTGAGGACTTCATGTAAGGAAGGGTCATTTTTATCTGCACTAAGAGAAATTGCATAATAGGCAGATATGGAGATAGAAAGACTGGTAAATGGACAGACAGACAGAATTATAGAACGACAGAAGGATAGAATGACTGATAGAACGATATGATAAGATATCTAGAACGATATATAGAATGATATAACAGAAGATAGACAGAACCATAGATAGAACAATAGATAGACAGACAGAATATTGGGAATGTGTCATTTACAGTCATGCCAATAAAAAATTTTTGAATTTGAATTTGATAGACAGACATTAAAACAGACAGACAGACAGGCAAGTGGTTAGACAGAATGGCAGATACATTTATAGACAGATAGACACACCTTGAAACAGACATATTTGTAGACAGACAGTGAGACAGAAACTTATCTGTGTGTCGATAACAGATTTATAGACGGACAGGAAGCTAGATAGATGGCTAGATGGATAGAATGGAAGACATATTCATACAGACAGAGACAGAGACAGATGGCTGGGTAAATAGATAGACAGAGACAGACAGACAGATGGATAGATAAATAGTTAGAGACAGACAGATAAATAAATAAGAGAGAGACAGACAGACAGACAGAGATAGATAAATCATTAGAGACAGATAGATAGATAAATAGTTAGACAGAGACAGACGGACAGATAGACAGACAGATGGATAGATAAATAGTTAAAAACAGACAGACAGATAGATAAATAGTTGGACAGAGACAGACTGAGGCAGGTAGTCACAGACAGACAGACAGACAGAGACAGACAGAAAGATATATAGACAGACAGACAGATGGATAGATAAATAGTTAGACAGAGACAGACGGACAGATAGACAGACAGATGGATAGATAAATAGTTAAAAACAGACAGACAGATAGATAAATAGTTGGACAGAGACAGACTGAGGCAGGTAGTCACAGACAGACAGACAGACAGAGACAGACAGACAGATATATAGACAGACAGACAGATGGATAGATAGTTAGACAGACAGACAGACCGATAAACAGATGAATAGATAAATAGTTAGATAGATAGATAAATAGTTGGACAAAGACAGACAGAGGCAGGCAGACACAGACAGATAGAGGGATAGACAGACAGACAGATGGATAGACAAATAGTTAGACAGAGACAGACAGACAGAGAGACAGACAGACGGATAGATAGAGACAGACAGATGGATAGATAAATAGTTAGAGACAGACAGAGAAAGAGACAGACAGACAGATGAATAGATAGAGACAGACAGATTGATAGATAGATAAATAGTTAGACAGAGACAGACAGACAGATAGATAAATAGTTAGACAGAGACAGACAGACAGATAGAGACAGACAGATGGATAGATAAATAGTTAGACAGAGACAGACAGAGAGAGAGACCGACAGACAGATGAATAGATAGAGACAGACAGACAGAGAGACAGACAGACGGATAGCGACAGACAGACAGATGAATAGATAGAGACAGACAGACAGAGAGACAGACAGATGAATAGATAGAGACAGACAGATGGATAGATAAATAGAGACAGACAGACGGATAGAGACAGACAGATTGATAGATAAATAGTTAGACAGAGACAGACAGACAGAGACAGACAGACGGATGAATAGATAGAGACAGACAGATTGATAGATAAATAGAGAGACAGACAGAGAGACAGACAGATGGATAGATAGACAGATTGATAGATAAATAGAGAGACAGACAGATGGATGGATAGAGATAGACAGATTGATAGATAAATAGTTAGACAGAGACAGACAGACAGATAGATAAATAGTTAGACAGAGACAGACAGACAGATAGATAGAGACAGACAGATGGATAGATAAATAGTTAGACAGAGACAGACAGAGAGAGAGACCGACAGACAGATGAATAGATAGAGACAGACAGACGGATAGAGACAGACAGACAGAGAGACAGACAGATGAATAGATAGAGACAGACAGACAGACAGATGGATGAATAGATAGAGACAGACAGATTGATAGATAAATAGAGAGACAGAGACAGACAGACAGAGACAGGCAGACGGATGAATAGATAGAGACAGACAGACAGAGAGACAGACAGAGAGACAGACAGATGAATAGATAGAGACAGACAGACAGACAGATGGATGAATAGATAGAGACAGACAGATTGATAGATAAATAGAGAGACAGAGACAGACAGACAGAGACAGGCAGACGGATGAATAGATAGAGACAGACAGACAGTGAGACAGACAGACGGATGAATAGATAGAGACAGACAGATTGATAGATAAATAGAGAGACAGACAGATGGATAGATAGAGATAGACAGAGACAGACAGACGGATAGAGACAGACAGACAGAGAGACAGACAGATGAATAGATAGAGACAGACAGACAGAGAGACAGACAGACGGATGAATAGATAGAGACAGACAGATTGATAGATAAATAGAGAGACAGACAGAGAGACAGACAGACGGATGAATAGATAGAGACAGACAGATTGATAGATAAATAGAGAGACAGACAGAGAGACAAACAGATGAATAGATGGAGACAGACAGATTGATAGATAAATAGTTAGACAGAGACAGACAGACAGATAGATAAATAGTTAGACAGAGACAGACAGACAGATAGATAGAGACAGACAGATGGATAGATAAATAGTTAGACAGAGACAGACAGAGAGAGAGACCGACAGACAGATGAATAGATAGAGACAGACAGACAGAGACAGACAGACAGATAGAGACAGACAGATGAATAGATAGAGACAGACAGACAGAGAGACAGACAGATGAATAGATAGAGACAGAGAGACAGACAGACGGATAGAGACGGACAGAGAGACAGACAGATGAATAGATAGAGACAGACAGATGGATAGATAAATAGAGACAGACAGATGGATAGAGACAGACAGATTGATAGATAAATAGTTAGACAGAGACAGACAGACAGAGACAGACAGACGGATGAATAGATAGAGACAGACATATTGATAGATAAATAGAGAGACAGACAGAGAGACAGACAGATGGATAGATAGAGATAGACAGATTGATAGATAAGTAGAGAGACAGACAGATGGATAGATAAAGATAGACAGATTGATAGATAAGTAGAGAGACAGACAGATGGATAGATAGAGATAGACAGATTGATAGATAGATAAATAGTTAGACAGAGACAGACAGACAGATGAATAGAGACAGACAGATGGATAAATAGAGACAGACAGACAGATGAATAGATAGAGACAGACAGATGGATAGATAAATAGTTAGATAGAGACAGACAGACAGACAGACGGAGAGATAAATAGAGAGACAGACAAAGAGACAGACAGACGGATAGATAGAGATAGACAGATTGATAGATAAATAGTTAGACAGAGACAGACAGACGGATGAATAGATAGAGACAGACAGATGGATAGATAAATAGTTAGACAGAGACAGACAGACAGACAGACAGACAGACAGACGGAGAGATAAATAGTTAGACAGACAGACAGACACATGTGTAGCAGAAGGGCGTTTATCTATCAGTGATCTAAATCATAATCATCATAAGACTGGAGCACGTGAGCAGTCAGTGCACCTGCCAAAAGGCTGTTCCCACATCACCAGTTTTTAAGTCCTGCTCAGCAAGAGACCAATCACACTCACGGGAGCATGAATGAACACGGCCATTCACAAAGCAGGAGGCGTGTGTTCGCTCATGGCCAAGCTAATGATTTTGACGAGAAACGCAGTTGAATACGCATCCTGTGCAGCTGAGTGACGCTGACTGATGTGAGCTGACACCAAAAATGAAACGGGCTCATCAAAAATCCTGTCTGATTGGGAACTAATTGGAAACCATCACTGGAATTACAGGAGCGGCGGGGGTTAACGTGCATCCAGTGCATTGTCAGCATTCTGCCATGGTAGAACACCTTTCAAAAGAATCCCTGCACACCTGTACACAAGCACCACCTTGGCTCTGGGCATACAGTTATTATTTGTCATGCCATTCGATCAGTTGTTCCCACGGAGGAGGGAGGGAGGCACATATTTTCACCAGCTTACAGGCAGGCTTTCGTTTCAGCGAACAAAAGTGTCACTGGCTTCCAGAGAACAAAGAGTGTCGAGAATGGCAGCTATGAACTGTGTCATGTTTACCTGTTGCATAGCATGTGAAGAAGATCAGTGCATACCCTTAGTGACATAAATGATTATATACACACAAGGTTTTTTATGTTAGAGGCAATGTGACAAGGAAAAAAAATACTTAAATCCATTATACAAAACAAGCAGTGCCTAAACACACCACATTTCTCTCAAAGACAGATGGATCAGAATCTACATAGTAGCTTTTCGTGTTAAATATCCAACAAAAGTTTGCGGTCAGTAAGACTTTTATTAAGCAAGGTCACATTAAAATGACTCTAAAGTGACAGTAAAGACTCTTAAATTGTTCTAAAAGATTTCTATTTCAAAGAAATGCTCTTCTTTTGAACTTTCTATTCATGAAGGAATGCATCACATGAAGCTGCACAACTGATTTAAAAAAATCCTACATTTTGAAGGATCATGTGACGCAGAAGATGCTGAAAATTCAGCTTTACATCACGAATGAGAAAACCGCTATTTTAAATTGTAATAATATTTCATAATATTACTGTATTTCTGATCAAATAAATGCAGCCTTGATGAGCCGAAGAGACTTTTCTGAATTTTGAAATGTTATATTATATATGGTTTTACTATTCCCCTTGATTTCAATGACAGGTATCATCATTATAACACAGACAAATGCAGCTATAATTTTTTTTCCAATAAGTCAGAAAAAAATTTAAACCAGCATGATGTATTGTACAAAAACATTTCAAATTTAATTTAATTTAACATTGCTGTCATTGTTTAAAAAAATAATTACACTATAGAAAAATATGGTAACACTGTTTGGAGCAAAACTTAATCCTCTAATCCTAAAAAAATGCTGCATTAAACAACCCAATTTGGGTTGAAAACGGACAAATGTAGAGATTGGGCTGTTTTGACCCAGAGGTCGGGTCAGAGTTTTATTTAACCTAATTGTAGTTTAAAAATTATTGTATTGCTCGCTTAAAATGAAACCAAAATATGTTGGAAATTAACATTAATATGTTTAATAAATGAACATTTATTAGTTTTTTTCCCGATTGCTTAAACGCATTTCTTGAAACTAAGCCTTGTATTGTCAAAAAAACTAAACACAAATCCATAACTTCTCACCCAATTCCCCAAACTTTCTATTTTCAGGTCAAAAATGAAGCTGTCCGCTCAAATCCATTCAATCTTGCTGAAAAAACAAGCTTTGTCGTCAGACATACACACCAGCCCTCAAAACCACACACACTACAACACAGTCTTACACACTGGTGACATAAACTCAAAACAATACTGCAAAAACCAACAACAAAAGCCAGTGATAAGTTATGTCGCGTGTGGCTCTCCCCCTCAAGAAACATTTCACATGATGAAGACAACATTTTTTATTTCTTAATGTATTGTACTGTACAATACACCAGACAACAACAACAAATGTTCTGCCCCAGCATCCCGTCTTTGCTCTGGGACAGGCCGGAGAACCTCATCAACATCACGGGCTGTCCTGGGCTCATTCAAAGCACTTCATTGGCCCTTAATCATAGGAGAACCACTTTAAGTGTGATATAGAACCTCAACCACCCCGAAGAACCGCTGAAGAACCACATTTTGTGTGTGTTCAGGCAACAGGGTAAAATCTCTTGCATGTCTATATGAAATCTCTAGTCAGACTTCTTCCATTCCATCGTCTCTGTGTCCTACAGAGATAGAAGTTCTGATCTCTGTAACTGTAACTCATCTTCCTACAAAATGCCAACAGACAGAAACTCTGACTGATGTGTCTCTCTTCATTACAGTATAATGCCACAGCTACAGTACGTGTGTGTTGTAAGAGTTCAGTGGAGTTCAGTAGAGTACAGTACAGTAGAGTAGAGTACAGTGGAGTACAGTGGAATTCAGTGGAGTACACTGAGATGCACCGCTGACGTTCCTCCCTGAAGATTCTTATGGTCGAGGCGATCGAAGCTACTTGATTTTGTCTGAACTCATTGCCCAGCCTCCCTCATTGTCATACCATGGACACGGCCATGGTCAAGTAGTCTCGACTCCTTGTCTCCTTGGCCGTCATCCTCGACTCCTTACTGCTCTTGCTCATCCTCCTCCTCCTCTCTGGAGTCCTCCCCCTTTTCAATCACATCTCTCTGGATCCATTGATCCAAAACTGAATGAACCGACTCGAGATCTTTTATCGAAGGTTCTGATTGGTGTGTGCTGAACAATGTTGAATGCTGGTGCTTTCTAAATGACAACATGATGCAGGGAATGAGAAATGAAGGGATTTGTTGTAGAGTTTTACAGTGATAGTTCAACAAATCAGTGTTTGTAGTTTAGGGAAATGGATGTGCTTTTTGAGAAATGGAATTATGGTTTTGAACCTTTAGTTTTGGTTATAGTGTTTAAGTAATTGAGAAAAACTGTAATAATTTTAATGAATCATAATTAAACCATAAAAACATTTATTCAATTTCTTATTAATAAATGTTCACCTTTTGATTATCATTGTTGCCACTAGTAATTATATGTCTGATTTTTAATTTCAAACCTAATTTTAAGCCAGCAATAGAGTCATTTTTAAACAATTACATTTAACCCAACCGCTGGGTTTCAACCCAACTTGGGCTGTTTTTGAGTGTTTAAGTACATGTCGTTAATTATTATTACTCAGTACTTAAATGTATAATTATGCTGTAACAAGGACACCTAAAATAAAGTGCAACCAAAAATATATATCAGTCCCTCCAGAAAAATGCTGATTTTTTTGTGATTGTTGCGGCAAAAATCCTTGATTATGCAGCACATTTTCTTAAAAAAATGCGCTGGAATATGTGGGAGTGCACGGAGTGCAAAATAATTGGCCCCCACTGTCATGTGACACACTGGGAAACTGCTTCACACGGTCTTTTGCGCTTATTTCTGTTGGCAAATGAGAATGATTTGCATGTTTCATCACAGTTTCACCGCGGGGTTTGCAGATGATGTTCATGTCGCGTACTTACGTCACTTCATAAGGTTCCCATGGCAATAGGGGCGCTTTACTATTTATTTTTCAACTTTCTGCTAAGATATATGTGACTTTTTTGCAACGAAAATACAGGGATTATGAAATCATGGTAGCCCCGCATATTTTGCGTGCTGAAATCGGCAATTTATGCAGCGAAAGTGCGGCGTATTTGAAAAAATGCGACCCGCGCATAAATATGCGAACTTTGGCTGATTATACATTTAATCAAGCGATCGCATAATCGCGTTTTTCTGGAGGGACTGATATATGCTTCAAATTCTTCATGCAAAATGTAATTTCTTGTAGTTGCACTTTATGTTACAGTACGTGTACTTACAGTGTACTTGCCTATAGAAATATAAGGTAACTACAGGGGTTAAGCTTAGGTTTAGGTGTAGTTATTACATAGTTATTACTCAGTTATTTCTGTAATAAGTACGTAGTAAGTACATGGGGAACAGGACTGTAAAATAAAGCGCTACCTTTCTTATTTTCTTATATGGGAGAACATGATCTTTACATTTCAGTACAGAACGCTGAAAGACATCTCAATGATCTTCACCTCACAAATGCACGCAAAAGCTCTCTGGCGTTAGCCTAGCCAGCCTGACATTAGCATGCTAATGTTAGTCAGCATGGTTAATTGATTACCAGTCCACCCGGGCCAAAACCACTTGAAGCAAGGAATAAAGCAGATATCCCTAGGTGGCCATATTGTTTGGGGCAAAAACTATTAATTTGTCCACTGCCAAAAAAACCCCTAAATGAACACTAATTTTTTTGCTTGTTCCTGGCAGGGTTTCTCGTTTTCAGCTGGCTTTCAAAGGGAAATTAATTATCTCAGATACATGTAGCTCTTCGGTGGGTCCGGGCTTATTTGCATTGAGGAATATTCAGCAGAAGTAATGGATGCACAATCAAAATACTGGCACCAAAACGAACGCAATTTTCATACGCAAATTTCTCAAATCCCACAGGAGCTAAAGTGTCAGGCACGGGTGAAATAAAAATACGAAACCAAACAAAAGGTACAGAAAATGAACTGAGAATATTCTAAACCCAATAGCTTCGCTAAAACACAAAAAACTGAAGGGAAACGTCGAGAAATGATGCCACCAAAGGGTGAAAAAGGGATATTAATGACATGGCGATGTGACAGTTGATGTCTTCATCTAAATGTAAGAATTTACATTCCAATTATGCGTAAATTTACATATTAATCAGGTATTGGTGCTCAGTGCTCCGTTACCATTAGCGGAGGCAGTAATCGCACCAAGGCTGTGCCGCTTCAGCTGGAAACTGCCATGATCTCATAATACTTTTTAATGAACGCCTCTAAAATTGCCGCTCAAATAAAAAAGGTAGTCATAATAATATTAAAATATTGTGACAATGCCACTTAAATTTCAATCTTCCCATTACACATAACTACTACGGCTTCAGAAGAGTTTTATGATGCTCTTTTGGTCATTTTGAAGCTTGGTCAATTAAGAATACTGTCCAGTCATTTTCTGGCCACTGTATTAAAGCTCAAACTATCCTCATTCATTTCTCAATTAAGCACCTTAGATAAGACTCCACTCTGTTCAAAAATCATCTAAAGATTGAGTAAATCAAAGGCAAACACACAGCACCATTACAGCTTGCATAAGGTAAATGAAGTGTGTCCATGTGACATCTTTCTATCGCCTTCCCTTAGCCCACACTAAAACATAAAGGTCAGTGAATGTATTTGAGTTAGTCCTGCTTCACTGATGACCATTACCAGCACCTTAATCACAATAATAGTAATAGCTGAAAGATGATGGAAAAATGCAGACGCCCTGCATTATTACAAAGAAGAAATCTTCATAATTAAACCATTTACAACTAAATCAAGTTTACAAAAAAACCCCAACATAAATAAAATAAATAAATATTATAAATTAATGTACACAGACAGAACTAACCAGAATCACCCATTTATGAAATTACATATTTTATTCATGAAAAAAGTACGTAAGTCCAGATTTCAGAACACTGCTTCGAAGCTTTACGAATCTTTTGTTCTGAATCAGTGGTTCGGGGCGCCAAAGTCACGTGATTTCAGTAAACGAGGCTTCGTTACGTCATAAGTGCTTCGAAATTTCAGTATTTCAATAGTTCACGTGATTTTGCCAGTTTGATATGCGAACCGAATCACTGATTCGAAACAAAAGATTCATGAAGCAGTGTTTCGAAATCGTCCATCACTAGATATTGTTGAATAAAGTTGTTTTTTTTTTTTCTTTGGCGCACAAAAAGTATTCTCGTGGCTTTAAAATATTAATGTTGCACCACTGTACTCACATGAACTGTTATAAATATGTTTTACTACCTTTATGTTCATTATCTTGATGTCAATAGAGACTCACTGAACCATGGGATTTCATCAAAAATATCTTCATTTGTGTTCTGAAGATGAACGAAGGTGTAGAACGACATGAGGGCGAGGAATTAATGACAGAATTTTCATTTTTGGGTGAATTAACCCTTTAAAGGTCTATGCAATCCATGTTTGAATAAATATGTCAAGTTGAGAGCCACCATTTAAATGCTTATATTTAAAAAAAAAAAAACGAATTGGAATAGAAATCATTTTAAAGTTAGTATAGGCCTATTATAACTTTATTATTCTAAAATTTCCTTAAGTTTGTACACAAATCAGTTTATTTTATCCTTCAATATTAATGTAATACCAGCTGATTCCCATGTATTTTCTTGAGAAAATTTGCAATGTACTGTAGCCTATCTGATATACAGTATTTCAAAATAACTGATATCAAATCGAAATGCATAACTATGACGACAGACTGAAATGGTGTAAAACAGACGTCCAAACAGAATGATATTGTGACATACTAATCTTTCCATTATTGTTAATAATTCTTAAATGTGCATCGAAAATTGCCAGCTGATAAAACCAATGATCCAGGGACCATTTTCATATAACATCTAAGGCTAAAAGTAGCTCTTAACTGGCTGAGTTTGATGGTGATTGACACTAAACAGTAGAAAATCAGTCCAGCTGTAAATGCCATTGGCTATTAAAATCTTGTGTTGCTTAAAATAAATTGACATGTTGATAAAATACACTTAAGCATTCCTTCTGAATGCTCTCAATTACATGCAGCTTAGATCAGTTGCATACTATATGGGACAGGTGAGTGTAACCAAAACACGCCCCTGCTTGTTCAACCGACCTGTGCTTAAAGAGAAAAAAGAATCGAAAAAAGAAGAGAAATGCTCTCATATTCATGCATTTGTGCTCTGTTTCACACTGGCCCAGCACGCAACCCTCCATTTCACAACACACAAACACACACTCACTCGCCCACAGCAAACACTATGAAAATACCCAAGTGCTTTGAGCAGTTAGAAGACGCTTTAACTCTGCCACTTTATATCTCCATAAACACCGAGACCTAAATGGCCGTCCGTGTTTGACAACGTCAGACAATACAACAAAATCCAAAATAATACAAACAAAGAAACCAAGGAAACTGGAACGATCTCTGCCCAGACACCTGGTATGAAAATGTTGATGAAATGTTTACTGTATATTTCCAACCCGATTGAACTTCTGACCTCAAAATCAAATAAAAAAAATCATAAGAAATCCAAAGCTTCATGGAAAACAATAAGTAACACAAACCAAATTAAACCATACTCTAAATAAGACGTTCATGTTTGGCATAATAGATTCTGCCATGAACACTAATACCTGATTATACCGAGGTTATCAAGAATGAATCATTCTAATACACAAGTATCCGGACGTAAACATCGGTGTGTTTCGCAATCCAGCATTCACAGCAAATGTGCGTGATTGTGGCAGTGTGCGTGTGAATGGGGGGATGGGACAAACTGGAGGCACGCCAGGGATAGGTGAGCTGTCACTGGTCATTAACATCATCACCGCCACGATACAAGGAAGCAGAGGACGCTGGGGGAAATGGGCGGAGACTGTTTGGCCATAAAATGCAAGTGTGATAGAAAACTTGCTCTCCTACCTTTCTGAATTGTCACATGGCAGTTGCCTCATGGGAAACCCTGGCACGCAAACACTGTAGTTATTGCCAAAAGGGAACGGACACCAATACGATAACGCACAAATGAAGAGCAGTCAAGGTATTCACGGTGACTGAGGGCAGAAAATAAACCGATTTGTAGTGCAATTAAGATTATAAAGAATATGGTTATATGGATGCAATAAAGAAGATGCAGTTGACGGGGCACGAAAGTTTAATTTAAATATTCAAGCACAAAAAGACGCGAAAGGGAACTCAATTAGTTACTTTTGTGTGCGAAAACATCCGAATCACGTGCGCAGAAAGCCGTGTCTCAGACAGCGTGTGAATACTGAGCTGTTTCGCGCCTTGAAGGGGCATATTCACTAAATATTGTGTCAAAAAATGCCCGTCTTAGCAAGTATCTAAGTAAACACAGTCAGGTATTGCTTAAGTGAATGAAAACATTAGAGAAAAACAAAGCATGCGTAGGTCTTAAAGTGACAGCAGCCTAATATTTCTATTGCTGTCTGAGATTTTAGTGTTAAAACAACAAGGGACAAAGAAAAAGAAAATCTGCTCTTGACTGAATAACTTTTGAAACTTTAATTAGGATAAATCTGTTGAATTTATACAGTGAAGACTATATATAGTGTGTGTGTGTGGGTGTGAATTATGATTCATATTTTTTTATTCATTGCATATTTAATTCTTTATTGTCATCTTGTTAAAAAGAAAAGCACAAAATTTGAGATAAAAATACTGCGACTTTAAATCAATTTAATGCGTCCCTGCTGAACAAAAGTATTAATTTCTTTAAATAAAATCTCACTGACAATACTTTACATAATAATTTAATAGGCCAACATTTAATTGAAATATTTAGATTACATATAAAGTTTATTACATTTATTTATAACTAAAAATATTTCAAATTTAAATCTTTTGTAATGATTTTATATTTACTGTCACTTTAAATCAACTTAATGCAGCCTTGATGAATAAAAGTATTCATTTCTTAAAATAATTACTGACATTACTTTATGTAATAACAATAAACTTAAGACAATATTTCATTTAGATATTTAGATTATGTAAAAAGTTTAGAAACATAAATATTTAAATTTAAATATAGGCTTATATTTATATAAATTAAATATTTTGTAACATTGTCAAGTGTTACCTGTCACTTTCAATAAATTAACGCAGCCTTGCTGAATAAAAGTATTAATTTATTTTAAAATCACTAACAATGTTTTATAGAATAGCAATAATTTAATAGGTCAATAATTAATTCAAATATTTAGATTACATAGAGTTGACTAAAACTACAAAATATACACAAAAATATTAAATAAAGGCTTATATTTATATAAATTAAATTTATCTTTAAGTATAAAGTTTTCACAAACCAAAGATAGTCTTTATTATGGTAAAAAAAATAGCAAATAATTGATAAAAACAGCCATTTTCCAAAGATTCAATCATATATATTTTAGAGTAGAAAATATGCTTGTGAAATTTGAATGAAGACTTTATCAGCACTTGAGTGTAATTTGTAAGTTCAAACGTGATTGGCTCTGACATACTGTAGCCCCGCCCCTTGTCCCAATACCACTGTCACTCAGCATTACTCCTCCTCATTAGCTACTATGGGAAAGTTTGTCTAAAGCAGAAATAGCGCAGGTCGGCTCGCAGTTCACAAAGCTGGGGTCACAAAACCCTGCCAACACTGGGCTTCGGTCTCAAAAACATTTTTAATATGGATCAGGACCCTCCCATTTTGACTCATGAATAATCTATTAATCTACACTAAAGTGCATTGAGAGCTCATTAATTTGCATTTCCAGTGACCTCGGTCATCTGTTTAGGTTCCATTGAAAAGCAGCCAGCTGTAGGTGTCAGGTTAAAGATGGTCATAAAATTCATCAAGTTTTTATGACCACTTACACAACGACTGCCTGTTTAAAGGTTTTGATTTATGCAACCTTTAGAAGATCCCTTCCTATACATATTCAAAAACAGGGAGGGAGGACAAAGCAGCCGGATAATTCCTCCTTTCAACATTAAAATCTTCAAGTGTTAAGGCCACTGACAACTAGGAAGTTGTATATGTACATAACCAGAGGCTCAAACCAACCGCAAATCTCAAAACCCCTCACCTGCAAAATATCCTTTATGATGCACAAAGCTATTTTTACGCTGTTCAGAAACAAGCTGTCAGTTGAAAGAAAGTACTGCGAAAGCCCTTGGAGCATTTCAAGAGTGTGGGAAAGTTATTTTTAGCAGCCCTGACAGAACCGACAAAGACTTCTACTTGGCCATCTTCTGCTCCGGATCAAAATTCCACCTTTGAACCGGCCGACAGCGGACCAGGTGGGGGTGAGGCGGACTTTGCTGATGAAGGCAAGTTTAGCTAAAACTGTGTATTTAAAGTGAAGCATTGCACTTCTAAAGAGGGTATTTTTACTTTATTTCGACACAATAATTTCAAGGCATCTGCTCAAACATTCCAGGAGCAGAGAATGAACTGTTTAACAATTAAAAAAAGCATCAGTCTAACTAGAAATGATATAACCGTTACCGCTTCTGAAGAAATGCTTCAATCAAGATATGTTGATCTGATTGTCCTCAAGTACACAATCCTTGTCTCATCCTTGCTTTTATTTTCATAGAAAATGAAATTGGTATGCAGAATGCATACCATGAATAAGTATGCACATGCATGGCTTACAACATCTATCAAACTTGACTTTCATTGACACAGTAAAAATGAACCTGAAGCAACATTAACCGAATTTTAACAGCCTGCCGAAGTGAACATGCAACAAGAAGAGGTCATTGGACAACATACTGTACATTCATGTTAAGGGAGAGGAGGGGTATGCAAAAATTTGTATTAAATTTGTCCTCTATGCAAAGAGAAATGAAACATAAGCATAAAATATTTCTACCATGCACTTATCTGCATTTCTTAAGCACATGCAGCTGTGAATGACAGATTGTACATGTATGGTCACATGACCAAAAGCTGGTCAGTTTCTTAGATTACTCACTGACACATCTTCTTTTTCCGACTTCTAGGCAGTATGAAGAATAAATCTATAATCTGTGGGCATTCATTTATATTTTATGAAAACTGTTGCTTTTTGTTTTTGCTTTTTGATTATTGAGGTGAATATAAATTAAATAAAATGGATTTGAAACAGAAATATTTTGTAATATTGTAAACATTGTTACTGTCATGTTTGATAGATTTAATCTAACTTTGCTAAAAGTGTTAATATGAGAATCAAATTTGTCTTGATCTTTTGATGAGGTCTTTGTTCCATTAAAACGGTACTTCCGCTAACATCACGTTTGACCTTTCCAACGTGATTATGTCATGCGTGGTGCTTCGCAGAGCTAGTGCAAGATGAACATATGTGGTTAAACAGAATATAGTTTGTTTGTTTTTGTTTTTTAAGAAAATAACCGATCGTTTCGTGAGATAAACCCTTATTCCTCATCTGGGATCATGTAGAGTCCTTTGAAGCTGGACTGAAATTCCAATTTGGACATTCAACCCATTGAAGTCCACTAAATGGAGAAAATCCTGGAATGTTTTCCTCAAAAACCATAATGTCTTTTCGACTGAAGAAAGACATGGGGGGGGAATTTGGGGGTGGGGGGGTAGTAAATTATCAGGAAATTTTAATTCTGAAGTGAACTAATCCTTTAAAAATGAGCCAACCTTAAAAATAGATCATTTGAGACGGAGGGTCAGAATGAAGATTGAAAATAATAGTTTTTTTTTTGCATTTATATTTGATGTTCTGTGCAAAAACTTTATTCACACTATAATAAAACCTGAAGGAACATATTAAAATAAAAATATCCAAGTCATGACCTCATTAATAATAATAATAATAATAAAAAAAGCACTGACCCCAAACTTTTGAAAGGCAGTGTAAATCAACACTAAAATGATACAACAATAAGTTATTGAAAACAATTTGGGATTTGGGGATCCTCTGCCATTCCTCCTTGCAGATCCTCTCCAGTTCTGTCATTGGTGGACAGCCATTTTAGGTCTCTCCAGAGATGCTCAATTGGGTTTATGTCAGGCCTCTGGCTGGACCATTCAAGAACAGTCACAGAGTTGTTATGAAGCCACTCCTTCGTTATTTTAGCTGTGTGCTTACGGTCATTGGCTTGTTGGAAGGTAAACCTTCGGCCCAGTCTGAGGTCCTGAGCACTCTGGAGAAGGTTTTCGTCCAGGATATCCCTGTACTTGGCCGCATTCCGCTTTCCCTCGATTACAACTACTTCGTCCTGTCCCTGCAGCTGAAAAACCCCAAAGCATGATGCTGCCACCACCATGCTTCACTGTTGGGACTGTATTGGACAGGTGATGAGCAGTGCCTGGTTTTCTCCACACAAAATGCTTAGAATTAAGGCCAAACAGTTCTATCTCTGTCTCATCAGACCAGAGAATCTTATTTCTCACCATCTTGGAGTCCGTCAGGTGTTTTTTTTAAGCAAACTCCATGCAGGCTTTCATGTGTTTTGCACTGAGGAGAGGCTTCCGTCGGGCCACTCTGCCATAAAGCCCCGACTGGTGGAGGGCTGCAGTGATGGTTGACTTTCTACAACTTTCTCCCATCTCCCGACTGCATCTCTGGAGCTCAGCCACAGTGATCTTTGGGTTCTTCTTTACCTCTCTCACCAAGGCTCTTCTCCCCCGATAGCTCAGTTTGGCCGGACGGCCAGCTCTAGGAAGGGTTTTGATCGACCCAAACGTCTTTCATTTAAGGATTATGGAGGCCAATGTGCTCTTAGGAACCTTAAGTGCAGCAGAATTTTTTTTGTAACCTTGGCCAGATCTGTGCCTTGCCACAATTCTGTCTCTGAGCTCTTCAGGCAGTTCCTTTGACCTCATGATTCTCATTTGCTCTGACATGCACTGTGAGCTGTAAGGTCTTATTTAGACAGGTGTGTTGCTTTCCTAATCAAGTCCAATCAGTATAATCAAACACAGCTGGACTGAAATGAAGGTGTAGAACCATCTCAAGGATGATCAGAAGAAATGGACAGCACCTGAGTTAAATATATGAGTGTCACAGCAAAGGGTCCGAAAACTTAGGACCATGTAATATTTCAGTTTTTCTTTTTTAATAAATCTGAAAAATGCCAAGAATTCTGTGTTTTTCTGTCAATATGGGGTGCTGTGTGTACATTAATGAGGAAAAAAAAGAACTTAAATGATTTTAGCAAATGGCTGCAATATAACAAATATATAACATATTATATATGATAATTGGATCACGACAGCAAGGCCCAACCAGCCAAATATAGCAAAGGCTGGCCCAGACACTACCAATCAATCAAGATCTTGCCGCAGGTGCAGAACCTTCAAAACTAAGATGGGACAACAAAAAAACAATTACTAAAGGAATGCTTGTGTGGTTATGAAAATTATAAAACCAATGTTCTGACATAACACCATAAATGTGTCCACACAAGTCTTAAATATGCCCTCAACTAGTAAAAAAAAACAAAAAAAAACTTGAAGGCTCGACCAGTCCAAGGAAAACAATGCAGGTATTGCGATTAAAATGCTCATGGATAATGGCACTCAACCCAGAACTGCTGATCTTTCAAGATTGTACCTCCATAAGCCACGGCTAATTTTACCCAAAACTCCGGGCTGAAGGTATCTGACCTCACCTCTAAATACCAACACCCTCAAGGTGTGTTTGGCTCAAGTTTGGGTCAGGTGTCACGCTAGGGTAAGTATAGTTTAATGACATACCTCTTAAATTCCTGTCTGAATCATCAGTTGATCGCCGCACTCGTTGTCGGCCGCTCAACTGACATGCGTGGGTATGCGTGAGTGTTTGCTAATCACGATTATCCTCATAACCCCTATTTCTCTCTCTCTACCTGCCGGAACAGGGACAGAGGTTAATTCTGGCTGTAGGGCATTCTGGGCAATTGACTGCTCATCAACCGCCAACTGAACTTTACCAGTCAGTCAAAGACAAGCAGCCAAAATGCTCCTCTGGGTAGCCGAGTGACAGCATGTAGACCCAGCCTGCATTAATTACATTACAGCACTGCAACTCACTTCAAGAGACAGGCAGAATATCAGAAAAATAGCTCACAAATCACACTTGGCTGTATTTGCTTTTGAGAGTTGGGAAGCAAGACACAAATGTGAAAAAATGAAAACGTTAAATAAATGAAAAGACATTCGCTTTTTCTGTTGATTAGATTTCAACTCTTCCTTCCTTCGCTATAGTTCAAAATTAAGCAATTAATAAAATTAATAATTAATAAAATAAATAAAAAATTAAATAATAAAATAAACAAAAAATAAAATAGAATAAATAATACATTTTTAAAGAAATAATAAAATATTATTATTAAAATGGTAATTAATTTTATTGCATTTTATATATATATATATATATATATGATTCTAAATAATTATTATAAAATTAAATATAATAAAATAATAATTAAAAAAATTAATTGCTGTCATTAATGAATTAATACAAAATTATTATTATTAAAATGGTAATTAATTTAAGTTTGGTAATTCAGATTTTAATTATGTGTGTATATATTACATCTGCTATAACAAATATAAGGTTGTAACCTTAACCCTTTAGACATTCTACTAGGGTTCGGGTTAGCAGAATAAGTTGACACGTTTTTGAAAAGTTTCTTATAGTCAGTAGAAATGTCTGTTGAGGAACCAACAAAATAAGATGTTAGCAGATATTAAGCAGACTCTACTAATGCTCTGACGAGAGTAGTAAGTAGAACGTATAGTTAGTAGATTGACTAAAGTGGACGATCAAAATAAAGTGTTACCAAAGATATTGACAACACATGACCCCAAATCCCAGCATTCCTCAAAATAATGAATGAATCGTGCATTTTATTAACAGCATACAAGAAAGTTTCATGCAAGTTAGGAATGATTCAGCCTGATATTTCAATTTGAGGTTTCCACATGTCTTGCATGGTTTCTATGTGTGAAAACTCATCTTTCTGCGGTCATGTTGTCATGACATGGCTAATCTTTGATTGACGTGTGCACTCTAAACGACCTGACTGACACACACTTGGTCTGCCAATCACCTTTCAAATACAATCATTGAACACAGATCAGACCTCTGATTCACACTGACTCATCTTAAAGGGAAGCTGAAGAGCGAGTCTGTCTTTGTACGAATGAAGGTTGGAACGATGGCATGGCTAGCAAGAATGATGTCTCAAAGGGGCCATATCATATTTCAAGCCATAATTCAGGTCAGTCGAGAGGTTCTGAGTGCCAAAAGTCCAACAAGCTCTCGATGTCAAAAGATCAAGAAAACTCTGATTCTTCATTATAATGACCTTTTTGTAGTAAATCCTGTACTTGATTCTTGATGACAATGTAAACGTCCACAAACAATTGGTGTCCTTCTGTCAAGCCTTCCCATGAAGACTGCATCACAGATATATTCATGGAATGATGGCATGTGGTTGGAGCGCACACACGCTACCAACAGCCCCGCAGGGAAAACTCGCTGCATGAATTTGTTTCACCCAGTATAAACTCTGCACATTTGTTTGTGTGCGTGACAATGGTATTGGTGCAACACTATTTATCAAAGGCCTGTCTGTAGGTTGTAGGCTAGAATGGAATGGCAGGATCGAATGGGGAAAATCCCACATGAAGACAAGTCACTATCTTATGGAAGTCCGTTTCCGCCACTAAAAAATAAAATAAAAAGATTAGTCTAAATTTATAACTTTATAACTCACAATTATGACTTTCTATCTCACAATTCTGACTTTTTTTTCTCACAATTCTGACTTTATAACTCACAACTCACAAATCCGTTTCCGCTACTGGAAAGTTTTTTTAAACTTTTTTTCTCAGAATTCTGACTTTATAACTCACAATTCTGAATTTATGAGAAAAAAAGTCAGAATTGTGAGATATAAAGTCAGAAATCTGAGAAAAAAAGTCCTTTTTTTTTCCAGTAGCGGAAACGGGCCACTGAAAAAAGAAAGACCATTATTGCGACTTTTTATCTCATAATTCTGACTTTATAATTCATAATTATGACTTTTTCTCTCACAATTATGACTTTATATCTCACAATTCTGACTTTATATCTCACAATTCTGAATTTATTACTCATAATTCTGACTTTATAACTCATAATTCTAACTTTATATCTCAGAATTCTGACTTTTTCTCTCACAATTATGACTTTATATCTCACAATTCTGACTTTATATCTCAGAATTCTGACTTTATAACTCATAATTCTAACTTTATATCTCACAATTCTGACTTTTTCTCTCACAATTATGACTTTATAACTCACAACTCTGACTTTTTTTCTCAGAATTCTGATTTTATAACTCATAATTCTGACTTTATATCTCACAATTCTGACTTTATAACTCATAATTCTGAATTTATTACTCATAATTCTGACTTTATAACTCATAATTCTGACTTTATAACTCATAATTCTAACTTTATATCTCACAATTCTGACTTTTTCTCTCACAATTATGACTTTATAACTCACAACTCTGACTTTTTTTCTCAGAATTCTGATTTTATAACTCATAATTCTGACTTTATATCTCACAATTCTGACTTTATAACTCATAATTCTGAATTTATTACTCATAATTCTGACTTTATAACTCATAATTCTGACTTTATAACTCATAATTCTGACTTTATATCTCAGAATTCTGACTTTATATCTCAGAATTCTGACTTTATATCTCAGAATTCTGATTTTATAACTCATAATTCTGACTTTATAACTCATAATTCTGACTTTATAACTCATAATTCTGACTTTATAACTCATAATTCTGACTTTATAACTCATAATTCTGACTTTATATCTCACAATTCTGACTTTATATCTCAGAATTCTGACTTTATATCTCAGAATTCTGACTTTATAACTCATAATTCTGAATTTATTACTCATAATTCTGACTTTATAACTCATAATTCTGACTTTATAACTCATAATTCTGACTTTATATCTCAGAATTCTGACTTTATAACTCATAATTCTGACTTTATAACTCACAACTCTGACTTTTTTTCTCAGAATTCTGATTTTATAACTCATAATTCTGACTTTATATCTCACAATTCTGACTTTATAACTCATAATTCTGAATTTATTACTCATAATTCTGACTTTATAACTCATAATTCTGACTTTATAACTCATAATTCTAACTTTATATCTCACAATTCTGACTTTTTCTCTCACAATTATGACTTTATAACTCACAACTCTGACTTTTTTTCTCAGAATTCTGATTTTATAACTCATAATTCTGACTTTATATCTCACAATTCTGACTTTATAACTCATAATTCTGAATTTATTACTCATAATTCTGACTTTATAACTCATAATTCTGACTTTATAACTCATAATTCTGACTTTATATCTCAGAATTCTGACTTTATATCTCAGAATTCTGACTTTATATCTCAGAATTCTGATTTTATAACTCATAATTCTGACTTTATAACTCATAATTCTGACTTTATAACTCATAATTCTGACTTTATAACTCATAATTCTGACTTTATAACTCATAATTCTGACTTTATATCTCACAATTCTGACTTTATATCTCACAATTCTGACTTTATATCTCAGAATTCTGACTTTATATCTCAGAATTCTGACTTTATAACTCATAATTCTGAATTTATTACTCATAATTCTGACTTTATAACTCATAATTCTGACTTTATATCTCAGAATTCTGACTTTATATCTCAGAATTCTGACTTTATAACTCATAATTCTGACTTTATAACTCATAATTCTGACTTTATAACTCATAATTCTGACTTTATAACTCATAATTCTGAATTTATTACTCACAACTCTGACTTTTTTTCTCAGAATTCTGATTTTATAACTCATAATTCTGACTTTATATCTCACAATTCTGACTTTATATCTCAGAATTCTGACTTTATATCTCAGAATTCTGACTTTATAACTCATAATTCTGAATTTATTACTCATAATTCTGACTTTATAACTCATAATTCTAACTTTATAACTCATAATTCTGACTTTATATCTCAGAATTCTGACTTTATATCTCAGAATTCTGACTTTATATCTCAGAATTCTGATTTTATAACTCATAATTCTGACTTTATAACTCATAATTCTGACTTTATAACTCATAATTCTGACTTTATATCTCACAATTCTGACTTTTTCTCTCACAATTCTGACTTTATAACTCACAATTCTGACTTTTTTTCTCAGAATTCTGACTTTATAACTCATAATTCTGAATTTATTACTCATAATTCTGACTTTATAACTCATAATTCTGACTTTATAACTCATAATTCTGACTTTATAACTCATAATTCTGACTTTATATCTCAGAATTCTGACTTTATATCTCAGAATTCTGACTTTATATCTCAGAATTCTGATTTTATAACTCATAATTCTGACTTTATAACTCATAATTCTGACTTTATAACTCATAATTCTGACTTTATAACTCATAATTCTGACTTTATAACTCATAATTCTGACTTTATATCTCACAATTCTGACTTTATATCTCAGAATTCTGACTTTATATCTCAGAATTCTGACTTTATAACTCATAATTCTGAATTTATTACTCATAATTCTGACTTTATAACTCATAATTCTGACTTTATATCTCAGAATTCTGACTTTATATCTCATAATTCTGACTTTATAACTCATAATTCTGACTTTATAACTCATAATTCTGACTTTATAACTCATAATTCTGAATTTATTACTCACAACTCTGACTTTTTTTCTCAGAATTCTGATTTTATAACTCATAATTCTGACTTTATATCTCACAATTCTGACTTTATATCTCAGAATTCTGACTTTATATCTCAGAATTCTGACTTTATAACTCATAATTCTGAATTTATTACTCATAATTCTGACTTTATAACTCATAATTCTAACTTTATAACTCATAATTCTGACTTTATATCTCAGAATTCTGACTTTATATCTCAGAATTCTGACTTTATATCTCAGAATTCTGACTTTATAACTCATAATTCTGACTTTATAACTCATAATTCTGACTTTATAACTCATAATTCTGACTTTATATCTCACAATTCTGACTTTTTCTCTCACAATTCTGACTTTATAACTCACAATTCTGACTTTTTTTCTCAGAATTCTGACTTTATAACTCATAATTCTGAATTTATTACTCATAATTCTGACTTTATAACTCACAACTCCTTTATGAGAAAAAAAGTCAGAATTGCTGCGCTAAATTTGTGCATGCATCTATGCATTTGTTATATATGTGCATCAAATGTCTCTGGACTAAAATATTCTGCTATGTGAGGTCACAATATAAGTCACAAGCTGATATGTAATTTTTTAATACATAAATAAATAAAAGCACTGTGCATTTGTTCTAAAAGATGCTAATTTTGCATTAATTTATAACTTACAAACAAAAATGTATCACATGTAAATGCATAAAATAATTAATTGTATATTCTGGCTGTTGACTTGCGCTCTTATTCACATTCTTGCAAATGACAATATAGAAAGTTTAAAATTTAGTGTTTGCTTTAGTAGTTTTAGAAACAGACAAACTCAGAATTGTTGAAGAGTTCATTGATTATACATAAAATTCAACGATAATCTTTGAACTACAGTATTTATCTGCGTGTCTCGTCCATGAAGATGCAACAATGGAGAACAAGCTATTGGGGGTTTTGAGAACCAGAACAAGCTGACTGAACAAGCTGAAATTTAGCTATAGTAATGATCTAATTCATTTTCTCAATTACAATTAAGAACAAATTAACTGTATTCAGTTCTGTTATAGGCAAAATCCAGTACATTATAGACTCATTTTTATGTTGAAATAATGAAGATTTATGTGTCACCCCAGACTGGCTACCCCTATGAAATAATCAATGAAAAAGTGAAAAGGACTACAACGAGCTTCTTCCCGGGTTGGTGACATCACAAACCCCAAAATCTGCATAAACCCCGACCCCGAGAACACTCAACAAAGAGGCCATGTTGGGCTGCTTTAGAGAAGAGGAAGAGTTGTTATAGAAGAGTGTTGTTGCCCTGCCGTCATTTTACACCGGACTGCTTCACAAACGAGGGTCAATTCAACGCTGAATTTGCACAAAAGATTAACATGACGACACATGCTAGTGGATGAGTTGAATCAACTCCACAGCAACTACATCAATTTAATCACTAACCGTTCAGAAACATCTAAAATTTGTAACTTCTTCCCGAGTCTCTCCATCAGTGTCGACTCTGGTTTGAACGAGTTACTGACAATCCTCATTTTGTCTGCGTGAGATTCTCCAGCTTTGTTGTTGTTTTTGAGCTGTTAAAGCTCCGCCCTCTTCTGGAAAGGGGGCCGGGAGCAGCAGCTCATTTGCATTTAAAGGGACACAAAAACAGTGTGTTTTTGTTCACACCCAAATAGGGGCAAATTTGACAAGCTATAATAAATGATCTTAGGGGGTTTTGAGCTGAAACTTCAGAGACACATTCTGGAGACACCAGAGATTTATATTACATCTTATGAAAAGGGGTGTAATTGGTCCCCTGTAATTTTTATTTGTAATGTTTTTTTTTTAATTTAAGTTTAAATGTAGGCAATATGTATAGCCTAGATATTAAAAATGGGCTGGGTCAAATAAACAACCCAATTAGCTGGGTAAAATTAGCCCAACATGTGTTCTGTCCTATATTTACCCAGCCCTTGGGCTAAAAATTAGGTTGTTTTTAACCCAGTATTTGAAATTTTTACTTTTATTCAGCAAGGATGCAATGAAGTGATCAAAAGTGACAGTAATGTTTAACATTGTTTCAAGTAAATGTTGAATTCGCTAAGCAGCACAAATGTTTTCAACAATGATAATAATAAATAACGTTTGCTTGGGAATCGAACCTTGGCTTGCCACACTTTAGTGTTTAACTTACAAACTATCATACGATCCTTAAAATGGGTTTGTCAAGAGATCAGGTATATTACTCTATCCAAAAAGAAACAAATTCTTCAGCGCTGCTTCAACACAAACCCACAATTGAGCCCTTCCACAAACTCAAAGCGGTCGGCTCATTAAACACCCATTGAGGGAAAACCACCTTGACTTTTATTGACCCTATAAATCTAGAGAGGAGTGATGAGAGGTCTCTGCCTTAGAGAGCGTTTAAAGACAAAGACTACTGGTCCTTCGGAGACAATAGACTTCCTGATTAACTATTTACAGCTTCAACGGTGATAACTTAATTAGGGGCCAATGATGGGGCTTCAGTAAGAGCCCTGGCCCTTCCATTTGTCTCCACTTGATGGACAGGCACTCATTGGTTGGAAGTGGATTGTGTGTGTGTGTGTGTGTTGAAAGGTTTGTAATGGTAGTAAACGTACAACCAGGGTCCAAAATGAACACTAGCCAAGAACCAAAGGACACCATTAGTTAAAACTTTTGGTATGCAAAATAATTTAAGTTTAACCAACAAAGCAAGCCAAACTAAGCTCTCTTATTATAAGGTTGTACTTTATCTTACAATCTCAACATCTAATTAATGAATTACGACCAACATGGTAGCAGGTTTTAAACTCAATTTACAGTAACTGTCAGCAACAAGTAGCTTTAAGTTATCAAAACAGAAATGTTGGTAACAAAACCACAAAGTTTTTCAACATTTTTGCTGCAAGTTACAGTATATCTACTGTATATACAGCTAAATCGTTATTTTATTATTGGGACTAATATAATATAATATAATATAATATAATATATAATATAATATAATATAATATAATATAATATAATATAATATAACATAATATAATATAATATAATATAACATAACATAACATAACATAATATAATATAATATAATATAATATAATATAACGTAACATAATATAATATAACATAATATAATATAATATATAATATAATACAATATAACATAACATAACATAACATAATATAATATAATATAATATTATATAATATAACATAATATAATATAATATAATATAATATAATATAACATAATATAATATTATATAATATAACATAATATAATATAATATAATATAATATAATATAATATAACATAATATAATATAAAATAACATAATATAATATAACATAATATATAATATAATACAATATAACATAACATAATTATAATATAATATAACATAATATAATATAACATAATATAATATAACATAATATAATATAATATAATATAACATAATATAATATAACATAACATAACATAACATAACATAGCATAATATAATATAATATAATATAATATAATATAATATAATATAATATAATATAATATAATATAATATAATATAATATAATATATAAATTTAATTTAATATAATAATGCAATGTACAGTTTATATGGCCAGCAAAAATAGTAACTCATTTTAATTTTTCCAATTCTACTGAACCTAAAAATGGCACTTCCCAAAGAATAAAAATGTGCAAAAATATCACATTAGTGGCACTTGGACAATAGTTGCAGTTTAGGGCGTAATGCATTACAGGTAATGTGAGTTATGTAATCAGATTACTTTTTCAAGTTTTAAATTTACAACAAAAATGACTTTTTCAAACAAGCAATGCAAGTTACTTTGATTTCCCATTTATTGACTGACTCCTTTCCTGACCTCATGTTGAGAGAAATCGAGTGCAGAGACATTGTGTGCGCTGTGTGCACGAATAAACACAAAATATACTTGATGTATTTAATCTCACTTTATTAACCAATGTCTTTGCTGCCGACTTTTGATGATCTAATTCAACCATATAAACAAAGAAGATTTGGAAAAACATTTACATTTGTGTTTCATTTCACAGCCAAGGTGAAAAAACTGCAAAAGTAACGTGATGTATTACTTTCCATAAAAAGTAGCAATGGAATTAGTTACTTTTCAGGGATCCGAGTACCATATAATTCCCAGCAAAAACAAGTCACACATTAATGAAAGCGTATTTATGAGACTCCAGAAAGTCTTTTGAGGTTATTCTTTGAGGTGTAACATCTCCAGTCTAAAATCAATAGTTTCAACCTTTCAAATTGACACTCAATAGCTCAGGAAAATAAACAGGAATTAGTGAAGCACAGCAAATGTGGAGATCAATTCATAATCATGACCTCCTAATATGTGTAGTGATTCGAGAGACAAGGGGGAGGAAAATAAAATTAGCAATTAAAAGGATAATTTTTTAGCACCTAGTAACGTCATACTCTTTCTGTTCTCCACCAGAATGAACAAACGTTAAGATAAAAAAAGCTGCATGAATATATGCAAGCGGGAGTTAAAACGAACATTATCCAAAGAAACCATTGTAAATTCATCTGCTGTACTGTCAGTGGTGTATAAAGTACTTGAAAGCCATACTTGAGTGAAAGTACAGATATCTTACCAGAAAATGACTTTGGTAGAAGTTAAAGTCACTGTTTAGAATATTACTTGAGTAAAAGTTTTAAAGTAAGTGATATTTTTTGTACTTAAGTATGAAAAGTATTTTTTTTATATATATATAAACATACTTAAGTATTTAAAGTAAAAGTAAAAGTAAATGCAAAATACAAAAGAAGCATAAAATATTAGTAAAAATTGTTCTATACACAGTTTGAGCAGCAAGATTGTTTAAACTCCTTCTTGTTTTGTTTGCTTTGAATTTTAAAAAATGGCAAAATGTTTATTGTAAGTTTTAAATATAAAAAATACTAATACATTAATTATACCTTGATCATTCATGTTTAATTCATAGTGCATTATTATTAATGTAAGAGGCAACTTTAAAATGTTAAAATGTAAATATTGAAATTAACAATGAACAACACTTTCATTAACCTTTAATGTCACAAATGGACTCTATTATAAGTTTTTCCATTTCACATAAATCCAAACAATCATGCTTAAAAATGGCCATATTTACACACAAAGGCATATTATATGTAAACTTTCACTCGTTATTTGATTCTATTTAGAACACTTGATGAAATATGTGTTAAAGTGCGATAAAAAAAACTGAAATCGAACACATTTCTGATGTATGTTTCTGTCGACTGCAGGATTTAGGATACAATTTAAATATGCATCTTCGCTGGATAAAGAATGCATAAAATCGAACAAATGGATATAAACCAATGCAAATAAAGGGTAACAATCGTGACATTAAACAGTTGGTGTTTTTTGTCACATTGAACCGATTGACGTAACGTTACTAACGTCAGCATCCGCTCAGCCTCGACGGCAAACACACTAATGCAGCGTCTAGTCAACAAACTCATTACTTTAGTGATATGAAAACATATACTGTAGTGTACTGTATAACATACCGCTAAATCCATTTTTTGAAAAAAGTGTCCCCGCGCAGCCTCGTGTCACGTGTTAAAACAAACGGTACGAGGCTTCAGTGATAGTTTTATCAGAGAGCGCCTCTAGAGGTCGCTCTCGTGCCACACTCTCCTCAACGAACACAACCCGGAAAATGAAATCAAGCGCGGCTGTGCGAGCACTTGTTTGCTCATGCTTGCTTGTGGTCTGTGTTCTTCCTTTTTTATTTTGTAGTAAGTAACGAAAATGCTTTGGGGAAATGTATCGGAGTAAAAGTATACATTTTATTTAAGAAATGTAGTGGAGTAAAAGTAAAAGTTGACAGAAATATAAATACTCAAGTAAGTACAGATTTTCCCAAAAAATACTCAAGTACGGTAACGAAGTATTATTACTTCATTACATTACACCTCTGTGTACCGTCACATCATTATTGTGAACTCACCTCAATTGTGAACTGCTTCCTCTTGAGTTTGAAGGCCAAAGTCTTTGGTATCGGGTACTTCACATGACAGACAGTTCAGATGGGCAGCTGACGAACATGCAGGAGACCTGAACAAACACACAAGACATTAACAGCGAAGCATTTCACTGTTTTCAGTACAGACCGCTGTTCTTAAGTGTGTGGTAGTTGAGATTTTTTCAAAAGATGTTTCTTCTGCTCACCAAGGCTGCATTTATTTCATCAAAAATACAGTAAAAACAGCAATTACAATTTAAAAGAACTGTTTTATTACAACATATTTTAAAATATAATTGATTCCTGTATATTTACAGCATCATTACTCCAGTCTTCAGCGTCACAAGATCCGTCAGAAATCATAATACGATGATTCGCTGCTTGAGAACACTGAAAAATTTTTTTACGTCGAAATAATTTTCACTCAGATATTGCTAGTAAATCTCATAATTACAAAGAAACCACAAAATTGAATTAAATGTGAAATGTTGATGTAAAATGACAAACATACTCCAATAATTTATGTAAAGTAATGTTAATATCATTTACTTATTTAGGGGCCGCTCACATGTCGCGTCTTTTGCGCGTTTTTCAAATGTAGCCTCATAATGCGGTGCGTTTTCCGGGCGCATCGAGAGAACTTTTCTAGAATGGTGCAAACGCACCGCAGGTCATGTGACAAGAACCAACCGATCACTTTTGGCCTTTCCGTAACAAAACATCGAAAGCTCAGACCCGAACAACTGAACATAGTTAGGAAAGTCGTGACGTATGGTCAAGTATGGTGAAATTTGTGCTCAGCATTTATCCCATCCAAGTGCAGTGAGTGAGTAGTGAACACACACACACACACACACACACACACACACACACAGTGAACACACACCCAGAGCAGTGGGCAGCTATTGCTACAGCGCCCAGGGAGCAATCAGGGGTTAGTGTCTTGCTCAAGGGCACTTTAGTCATGGTATCGAAGGTGGCGTGAGTGTGAGAGTGTATTCACAATCCCCACCTTCAATTCCTGCCAGAGTGGAATCGAACCAGCAACCTTCAGGTTACAAGCCCGACTAGCCTCACCATTAAGCCATATATAATATATACACACATTCACATATCTCATAATTACGTTTAATATTTTTGTGGAAACCGTGATGCTTTTTTTTTCAGAATTCTTTTGATGAATAGAAAGTTAAAACAGCATTTATTTCAAACAGAAATATTTTGTATAATTATACATGTCTTTACTGCCCCCTTTTGATCAAATTAATGCATCCTTGCTGAACAAAATCTTACCGATCCCTGGCTTTTGCGTGCACATTGTAGTGCGTACGGAGATGAAGGTATGATAAGTGTTATGATAAGTCAGGGTTTTAATTAGCATTCAATAATGGTGAATAGATGATGGCAAATTTTTTGATTGAAACTGCATTCAAAATCCATTCGTTTCAAAAACCTGAGGCAGGGCATTTCAATTGGCATGACGCTTCTGACTATATTGCGCAGGCTAATGAACATTTTTCCCAGGTTTTGTTTTGCCCGCTTACCTATTTAAACAGACTCTGGCTTTCATTGTCTGCTGAGTTTACTGTGGGCACATGTAGCTATCATCTTTCACACTGGCCACTATAGCATTGTATAAACCATTATTTTATTAGCTGCACCAATGGGCAGAAACCAAAACATACGAGAGAAGGACTGCAGCGGAGGGAGGAGAGAAATAGGTTGGTGGGAGGGAGAGAAAGCGAGAGAGGTGAGTGGAGGATGGGGTAAAAACAAGGTCATCGGCACAGAGGCATGTTGGGAAAAGAGAAAGCTTTTTCCCCTCTTTAATTCCTCCCTCCACCTTTTTTTTCCCTCAGTTATGTTGGCCAGTAGAAATATGACATTAAGAGGAAGCACTGAAGACCAAGATGAGGGGGATGAGAGGATGGAAAGAGCATGTGTGTGTGTGTGTGTGTGTGTGTTGTTAAGGCCCCGCTTGTAAAGAGACCCGTGCGCTAGGTTGATTCCGCTCGAGTTGATTCGCTGTGACAGAACTCCCAACATGCTTTTGTGCAGTGGACGCACCACAGAAAAGAAAGAGTGGCCTCATGTACGTCTTCACATTAACTAAGACCTTATTCATGAAATGAGCTAAAAATCAATAGCAAAAGCAAGCAATAACTGTTAAAAAACACCAAAGCTTAAGGATGCACGCATTGTCGAGATTTTTTAAATATTTTTTCAAAAAAAAAGGTACTCTCAATACATGAACTTGAACATCTGTATTGCTGAAAAAGTGCTATAACAATTACCATCCATTCAATATGCGTGTGATTATTATCTTCAAATATCTATAAGCTAAATTAAGAACATTTTGACAAAAGTGACTGACCTACTAGTTTTTAATAATATTATAAAATGAACATAACGTGACTATGACCTGATATTTAAAATAAAAATGTGAATAAGAAATGAACAACACTGACAAAACCGATATTTTATTTAAAGCAAACAAAACAAATATTTCAATTTATTTATTTGGTAAAATAACTAATTAAATTGAAATTTAGCTCACCGACGTCTGATAAGCATCTTAAAAGAAATTAACAAATAAATAAACTGATAAATAAAAATTACGTCTGATAAAATTATGTAACAATAGATAAAAGTACCAACTCTAGAAATCAAAAACATTAGTGTGAGACTCATTTGCGCATAAATATCTGATAAAAAATATAAATATAATTAAGATATAATAAAGAAATATCACGATAAATACGAATGATCTCAGATGATTTATTTAGTCAATAAATTATTAACATCCAATTTGTTCAACAACTTGATCTATGAAATAAAATATACTATTATAAAATACCACAATAAATATTAAAACAATAAATAAAAAATCATAACTCATGAAATCGAGCAGACTAATTTGCTCATAAATCCCTGATGAGGCATTTTAAGAGATATCATAATAAATAAATTAAACATGATCTCAGATGATTTATTCATTCAATGAAAGAACTAGTTCCAATTTGTTCATCAACTGTTATCAACACCATAATAAAAATAAGATAATAAAATAATGTAACAATAAACAAAGTACAAACTCATGAGATTGAAAACAGAGTAATTCGTATCTGACAAGCACCTTAATAACGACTATTAACCATTAATATAAGTAATAAAACAAGCAAATAAGCAAGTAAACAACTAAATGAATCTGCGGTCATTAGTGTTTGGGAACCACACCCCCTTTGGCCATTCCGTACACATGGAGCAAATGAATGCAAGAAAGAAACGGGGCAGGGGGCGGAAACGAGGAGAGGGAACTGTAAACAAACTGACCTTTACAGAAAGACGGACACAAAAGAGATGAAAAGATAAAGCATGCAACATGAAGAGATGGTGTACCGATGAAAACAAGGGAGAATATAAAGAGGAAAAAGGGACAGAACGGAAAGAGAGCGAGCCCAACAGATCTTCCTCATCGGCACTGTGGCCACAGAGAGGTTTTAGCCAGTATGAAAATATTGATTCTGCAACTCTGCGGCCCCTGAGGGCTGTGCTGGGTGCTTGTGATGGGGCACTGTGTGTGTGTGTGTGTGTGTGTGTGGCAGCTGAATCTCCCCCTGGCCTGTCTGCCAAGGAGCACGTTCTGATTGAACACGGCCACACTAACACGAGCTGACAGCTAGAGAGAGGTCCACCCTGCCTGCCCCTTTCTACTAATGCACTTTACTGAGCGTGTGTGTGTGTGTGTGTGTGTGTGTGTGTGTGTGTGTGTGTTGTGTGTGTGTGTTGTGTGTGAGAGAGAGAGTCAGAAAGATAGGATGATGCAAAAGGCATGAACAAGACGATGGACCAATGAAACATCTTTTGAAAATAGATTTCCTGAAGAAACGTGTGTCCGTCGTGATTCCAGACTGTTGTGGATGGTTGCCAGGGTGTTGCTATGCATTTGCTGAGGTGTTCTATTTATGTTCTATTATAGCTTTTATTTTTCTATATGAGATTAAGTTTTAGTAATTTTTCTTTGTGCTTTTGTCTATTTAGTAGTTTTTTGTTTTGGTGGAGGGGTGGGGGTTATTTCTATTTAGCTTTATTTTAGTCATTTTAAGTACTTCAACTTTATTTAGCTGGCAGAAATATGGGGAATATTTCTATTTTTACATTTGTTTTCATCAAAGATTTATATTTTTATATTTCATATATATAAAACTTTATATATTACTGATTTCAAACAACGGAAACAATTTTTAGGTTGAAAATAACAACAGTTTTTGTTCATTTGAATTT
>CM074280.1:28848028-29040144 GCA_037194245.1 Opsariichthys bidens | reverse complement strand
GATCATTATAGTTAGGCCCACGAGCAATCTAGTTACAAATATTGGCTAGTGGTCCCAAACTGGTCCCCACGTATTCCATCACAAAAAAATGTTCAAGATCAGAGTAAGTTTTCATTCCATGGGGCTTAAGAATGCCAATAATCATTGCACTAAACTACAAGAGAGCACGACCCTTGTGATTTTTTTTTTACTTTTTTTAAATTGGAGGAGCAATTGCAGAAGGTAGAAAAGATGCCATAGCAATCTTTTTACAATGTATACATGTTATAGTTTTACACAATTAATGTGATGAGTGCCCTACAGGGCCTGGGCGGTGGGGTTACTTTTAAAAATGAAATCTCACTACAGGATGACAAAATACATGCTTTAAAAGTAATTTGTTAACGCATTTCGTTATCATTACTCAAGTTTAGTAGTACTTAATCTAAATGTACTTGTATTAATACTAATTAAACGTGCTGGAACTAAACACAAAGAAAAGGTAAGTTGTAAGATTTTATCTCAACCAATTCTGAACTTTTTCCCCTCAGAATTTGGCAAGCGAGTATAAAAGGTGCCATTGTGAATTATAAAGTCAGATAATTATGAGATATAAAATCTCACATTATATTGAGAAAAGATACAGGAATTATGAAGATATATAAACTCACAATATTGAGGAGAAAGTCAGAATTATGAGATGGTAAACTCACCTAATATTGAGAAAAGTGACGGAAATTATGAGATTAGTACAACTCACAATAGGAGGACAAAAGTCAGTTTTATGAGCCTATGAGATCATAAACTCACCAAATATTGAGAAAAAGTACGAAATTTTTATGAGATTATAAAATCACATACTAAATTCACAATTGCAAGAAAAAGAAAGTCAGAATTTTAAGTTATATATCTGTCCCCAATACTTGACTTGTATAAATGTTGCAATTGTGATGTTTGAAAGTCTGCGCAATCTCTGAGAAATAAGAAGTCAGAATTGTGGAAATGAAAACAGCACAATGTGAGGGAAAAAAACAAATTGTGGAGAAAAGTTGCCAGTGATGATGTGAATTGATAAACTATGACTTCACACACGCCAAACAAACCTATCACAAAACATGAAAACAGTTGTTGGATTTTCAGGGTCTGATAAGACACAGTTTAAGTTAAGAGTTTTTTTTTTCTTATAAATTCAGTCCATTTTGTTCTTGTTCTTAGGACAGGAACTAAAAAAAAAAAAAAATATTTATGATCCAATGTTGAAAGTCGTTAAAATGTGATGAAAACTTAACTCTGAATTTTGTTCAGGATTGTGTCAGAGTTCAACGAGAATTCAACCAATCGCTGTTTTAAGATGACATTAAAATTCAATAGTAATCACTTTGGTAATCTAAAATTACATTTTCAGATGTAACTGCTAATCTGATTACCCACCGCCTTTTAAAATAGTAAGACTGTAAATGAAAATAACAGTTGTAGGCGTCAAAATTTTTGTATTGTCAAATACGTTACTAAGTTAATTGTAATTTCGTTTACTCCCCAATACCCTGGCTCGCCCTATACTGTATACTGTTTACCTCTCAACACAGGAGTAGATATGCACACTATTCCCCTCTGCTCATAAACTGTGCGAAAGATTACATTCATAGAAGTGACAGAAGACACAGACCTGAACACTGCGACAAAGGCTGCAATTAGTTTCATCAACTGAAACCCAAGAAACTCCACACCAAACTTGGACTATTGATGATCTCAAAGTGTGTCAGCAGGAGCCTCAGCCTGAACCCAGAATTGAGCAGAATTTGTGAAGGAATTTAAAGGCACAGTCTGTATTTATCGCCACTAGGGGTCGCCTAAACCTCTTCAAAGCAATAATTAAATGGCATAGACTTGAAATGAGCATGAAATCACGTCTCATGATGCACATTAATTTTGGCAAGTTTGTGTTCGAATGGATCTACAGTTGTGTTCAAAAAAATTATTCAACCCCCACGTGAAAATTGTATTGTTTTGCGCCGTTTTTGATTTTTTGACCATTGATTTTGATCTATTTCAGTTCATCCTGCTTACAATTAATATCAAAGAGGCACGTGTAGGTCCAGGACCAAATATACAAAACATAACATTTTATACATGAAATAAACCACAAATGTCTTTTCCCCTCTGCTCACATCATTATCAGTTATTATTCAACCCCCAAGTGACATTCAAGATTTTATTTAATACTTCAGTATACAGACATCCTTTTATACAGTTATGAACAGCTTTTATAATACGTGAAGTCATAGTTGACACAAGTGTCTTGCAGCGTAGCTAACGGGTATCTTCGCCGTCCATTCATCATGGGCGAAAGCCTCCAGTTCAGTCACATTCTTAGGCTTGCGCACTGCAACTGCTTCTCTTGTGAAGTCCCACCATGTAGGTTCTCAGTTCGGATTTAAGTCTGGTGACTGCGATGGCCATGGTTCAAAGATGTGTCCAGGCCTTTAATCTGCAACCATGCTCTTAGTGGACTTGGAGGTTTATGCTTGGGATCTATTGTCCTGTTGAAAGGTCCAACGTTCTCCCATAGCCTCAAGGTTTGTGACGGAACTGCATCACATTGTCCTCCAATATCTCCTCCGGTACTGAAGAGAGAATTCATGTACCTTGCACACGCTGACTCGAAAGCTTCCCAGTAACCCTGCCAGAAGCTCAAAAACAGCCCCAAAGCATGATTTGACCGCCCCGCCCCCATGCTTCACAGTAGGCGTGGATATGGTCGGATGGGTAGCGGGCCGGGACTCCCCCCCCCCCCCCCCAAGGTGTATCTTTTCTTCATAGGCCTTGTTCCTTCCCTTCCTGCAAACATAGCGTTGATCCATGGGCCCAACACACAGTTCTAATTGTTGTTTTCATCAGTCCGCAGAACACTATCCCAAAACTTCTGTGGTTTGTCCACATGACTTTTGGCAGTACTGCAGTCGACTCGTTCTTATTCCTTTGGAGACAGCAAGGGGGTGCGCCTGGGAGTTATCTGGCATGGAGGCCTTCATTACGCAGGGTTGCGTGGATTTGCGCCGTATTGTTCTGAGCAGAAAACTTCCAGTACCCTCTACATGCTTGACAAAATCTTTTCTTCTCAGTTCCCCCTCAGCAGTCACACCGGGGACTTTTCTCCACTCTACGCTTCAGGTAGCGCACAGCAGGTCCGAAGTCAGCATCTTCTTTCTGCCACGACCAGGTAGCGTTTCATACATGTGCCCTTTGCCTTGGCATTTTGCGGGAATGATGCTTCCTATGGTTGTCTCTTGGTATGTTTAACATCTTTTGCAATCTTCTTATAGCCATTGCCCTTCCTGTGTAAGAGTAATCACCTCTTCTCTGTCTTCCTGCGACGCATCTCTCTTGACTTCACCATTGAGTTTTGATGAACCACACACCCAGTAGGATAATGTCTAAGAAGGAGCTGAGTATCACAGTCCTATTTTAAAGCGTGCCTAATTGACGTGCTTATTATGGCTTTATTGCTGCTCCCTGACATCCACAGGTGCTTTTCAATACCTGATTGAAAACACTTCAATGGACCTCTGTTCTTCAGAGTGGTAATGTCTTATAAGGGGTTTGGAATAATTGGGTGTCACATGAAGAATTCACATAAAAGGAACATTTAACTACTGTATTACATAAACCAATACGACTGGTCAAATTTTAGTTGCCTATATGCTTCTTTAATGAAGTCCTTGTACGGATTTCATTCTTATAATTGTCAATTTACAAAATGTACTCTATAATTCTCTAAAACCATTTACAGCATTGGGGGGGTTGAATAATTTTGAACACAACTGTAAAAAAATAGTGTTTATGGGAAATAATGTTTATGGATGAGCGAATGCATGTTTTTAATCATGACTGTGGTGTGATAGGAGGACGGGGGGGGCCCGGAGAATCACGGAGCGCGATTGCTAATGAGAGACAGATATCAGTGTCACACGCACCATCGAGTCCCGGGGATATAAAGAAGCGAGGACATTTCGCTTGGTTTAACGAAATTGCATTTGTGCGTGTTGAAAGTTGTAATGTTATTCGGTGTATTAGCTTGCGAAGAGTCAATTACAAGTAATTTTTGGAATCTGATAATATGCATTCAGTTACTTCCCAGATCTGCTTATATTTAGTAGAACGTTTAAAGTGGACCATCAAAACAAGGTGGATCACAATTTTTACACAATGATAAGTAGCACAACAATAAATGTGACACTGAAAACTGGAGACGCTTTGCCATTCCACAATAAATTGCATTTAATATATTAAAACATAAAATAGTGTAAAGGGTATTTTGTGTTGAACATCTGTTTCTTGATTCATTGATTGTTTTGTTAGTGTCTTTCGGCCCTTTGTTTCTTTCAGTTCTTTTGTCTGTCGTCACATTTGGATACCGGTAGTTCCGCACCTGTTCTAGTCCAAGAATTCTGAGAATTCTGTTTTCTTTTAATAAAATCAAGATGCAACTTTTTCCCTTCATTTTTGCATCTGAGTATGATAAATAGTTATATTAAATTGTCATACTATTTCACAGTATTGCTTTTTTTACTGTAATTTTTTTAGCTAAGCATAAGAGATTGTAGAGAATAACAGGAAATATGGTTTAAAAATTCAAAATTAGTGATGTTTATCATATGAACGTGATTCAACAGAGTACAGCATGTTATTGGATCATCATTTATGACAGATATCAAATTATTTCTTATTTGACTCGCCCTCAACTCTCAACCTGTCAATCATGTCAGATTTTCATCAGTAGGTTTCTGTCATTGAATTAGAATCACCCGTCACACACATCAACTAGGATCAGACTGTCATTCATACAGTTCGATAATGTTGCTTTTTGAAATAAAATCATCTGCCAACTTTCATTCTTATTTGACCTTGCATCCACCGACTCAGGATTTGGTGCAGTTACTGAAGTTACTATAATAACTCGACCACACGATGTGCGTCATATATGATATGGAGAACACTAGGGGCCTGTTTACTGTTTATGGCACCAAACTAACTGCACTGCCTATTATGCATTTAATGATTGTTTCATGTTCTTTCTTCTTTTATTTTAATGACTACATCAAGTGATATTGCTCTTTGGAATGACCTCTTCATTTGACTGCGTGTGTCCAGGGCTGGGTGGGTTACTTTTAAAATGTATTTCACGACAAATTACAAAATATATTCTTTAAAAAGTAATTTGTAATTGCGTTACATTAAAGTTTAGTAACTTAATCTAAATGCTTTAGAATACTTTGGAACACAAAATAGGTGATTGCAAGTTTTTCTCTCACAATTCTGACTTTTTCCCTCAGAATTGCGTGATATAAAATTGCAATTGCGAATTATAAAGTCAGAATTATGAGATATAAACTCGCAATATTGAGAAAAGTCAAAATTATGAGATATATAAACTCGCAATATTGAGAAAAGTCAAAATTATGAGATATAAACTCACAACATTGAGAAAATTCAGAATTAGAAGATATAAACTCACATACTAAATTCACAATAGCAAGAAAAAAATGTTAGTATTGCAAGTTTATATCTCCCAATTCTGACTTTATAACTTGCAATTGTGAGTTTAAATCTCGCAATTCTGAGAAAAAGAAGTCAGAATTGTGAAATGCAAACTCACAATTGTGAGGGGAAAAAACAAATTGTGAGAAAAAGTTGCAGTGACGAGTGAATTATAAAATGACTCACAAAACATGAAAACAGTCGTGGCTCATCAGGTCATGACAGGACAGTTAAGTTGACATTTGGGCAATTTTAATATAAATTCAGTCATTTTGTCTTGTTCAGGACAGAACTAAATAAAAATCACAATTTTTCTGATCCTCTTAAAAGTATTTAAAATGTTGATGAAACTTAACTCAGCTTTTTCAGACTATCAGAGAATCACCAATTGCTGTTTAAATGACATTAAAATTTAAAGTAATCACATTTCAGAAATTATGCACGTCTTTATAAAGGAAGGTTCCTAAAGGTTCGGGTCAAAAATGATCAAACACACTGTTTTGATTTTATGTGTTGCTTACGAGATTCTACCACAATAATCTACTAATGCAGAAAATGAGTTTATATAATCGGGCGGCGAAAACACTGTTAAAATAGTGTAAATGTTTGTAGAACTTTGTAATCAAAATGTATGCAGTGCAAAAGTAATAAGCAATATTTCTCAAACAAAACATTCTACATTTTACTTCTGCTCCAGCTTGAGTGCTAATTGATCTTAAACTTAAAGTCAGCATTGTGTGGTGCAAATATCCTAAGTCTCATGATAAAATGCTGGTGACAATGCTCCACAGTTGTCAGTCACTTTGGATAAAAGCATCTGCTAAATGAAAAAAGGGAAATGTAGTTTACTTACTGCTAAGTGCTTCAAACAAAACTCTTTCAAAAGACTTGATGGCATTAACCTTGCAAAACTTTGGCAGGTTTGTTCATCCTCAGTGCTCACTGTATCATCCTGTTACCATCTTAACACAACTTCCTTTCCAGCTGGCAATCAGATTGGAACCGGTAATTTCAGCCAGTGCTTGTGAAATGTGCATCGAACGGTCAGTGTCTGAACTGTGAGCGGTCTGAGCTGTTGTCTATGATCACAAACCCTGAGTTTGGACATGGAACTTTTTTAGCCAACTGTGAGCCAATGACCTGAGGTCACATATGCCATGTGACTAATAACAGGAAAATGACATCATGACTAAGCTGATTGGCTGATGGAACCAAAATGCTAAAGCCTTCACGAGTAACCATGAGCTGTGACGTCAAAGACAGCAGAGCGGGAAAAATCTGCGACTATTTTACGCTTTAAAGAGACATCAAAAAAGAAATGGTCACTGGTTAAAAAAACTAAATATGAACTACTCATTAAATATAAATATTATAATATTAATAAAATTAATCAATGATTGTAATACAGTGTTGCTATCATTAACTGAATCTAAATTTGAGACAAGTAAAAATCATTTTCAGTAATCAAAATAAAACATACATATTGGATGAAAAACAATGTTAAAAAGTTCAATGAAAATTGGAAATGTTGCCTAACTGAGTAAAAATACGTAAGTTGAAGTCGTAAAATTACTAATAAAAGATTAATAAAAATGAAATTATAAAAAATAAAAGCTAATTTTATTCAAATATAGTATAAAAGTAAAGATTATTCAATTCAATTTCATGAAATTTATTTTTACTATTACTTAAACTTTTATAAATCTTTAAAAAAAAGCCTTAATTTTTCTTTTCATTCTTTTTTTTTGAGTAATTAAATAGCACTGCAGTAGTACAATGTTTCCTGTATAGGAATCAAAATAAATAAATAAAAATCTACAGGTGTCAATAGGGCTTGGATTAATATTAGAAAGATATCCATACAGAGAAACCATCATCCACAACTCATGGTACAAAGGGTTACATTTTCAGATACAATGGTAAAGCACTGTTCAGTAATATTTATTCAAACATTGTGCCATTTTTTCTGCTTTAATTTGAAGCTTTTTTCACATGACTGAGGTGTTAAAGGCAACCATTACTGATGAACCCTTTTTGAAAGTGATGTTTCTTTTCTTTTCTGTTCTTTTTGCTGCAGATACTCATTTCCTGTGTTGTTTGTTTTTATTTCACTCAGTTTCTCAGTAGCTGTGCTGATTCATCTAACAGCATGACGGCATCCCGAAATCTGGAACATCTTATCTTGTGCAACACGAAAAGCTACAGAAATGCTTTCCGATTTACAAAAGTCCTCGTGAGTGTATCTTGACCTTTTTACATCAAATACATCACCAGTAATTATCTGTTAGCTTGAACAGGATGGATGCAAGGCACACCTGATTATTCTTCATTGTGGCCTTCATCAGTGTTGTTTGAACAAAAACACTTAACATGACAACTAACTAATGAGCACATTTTATTTATTCTGTCTCATTTTTAATGGCCTATCAAGGCCTGTTCACACCAAGGACGATAAAGATACAGTTCTAAAAATCATTCTAAATATAATCGTCCTAAACGTAAAAGAGTCCACACCACAACTATAACGACACTGAGAAACGATGTTGACGGGATCACTTTCAGAATGATTTTTTTCCCAGATGTTAAACACTGACAGCCAATCAGAATCCATTCGAATTTAAGGTCTCGCACATTAAATTGGCAGACGACATTGTGGGAAAGGTCCAGAAAAATCCACTACTGTTTGACAGGATACTTAAAGAAAACGGATATATGGAAAACAATCAGTCATACTGTGAAGGAAATTTTAATATTAAGGGGTTTGTATGTATTAAGGGTTAATGTATGCTTTTCTATCTGCGGTGAACACACATTTGGGATGAAGGAAAGCACCTGCAGGGCTGAAGGGAGTCTGCTCATGACCTGGGGGTGATCCTGTCCTAAATCTAGGGTGTAAGGCCTAAAAAGGTCATCTTGTATTAGGTATAGGCCTTATGTCGTGGTACAGTGTCTTTCCTTTTTAACATGTGTGGAAAAGTACTGATGTTAAGAAGTGTAACCTTGAAGGGTACGGGGAGAGGGGGGGGGGGGGGGGGTAAAAGCTGAGAAAACCCGGCCTTCTAGGTCGCATGAGATCATCATGCCAGGGTTACAAACAGTGACCTCAGGTATCCAGACATAGTTTTGACGACATTGTCTTGCTTACTTTGAAGTTGCAGTGAAAATGACTAGCTCACTCCCCTGGCCTCAAGAGGCACACTTAGCGACTGATTCGACCAGGGAAGTGAGCAAGAGGCTGCAGATGTTAGAGGATACAGTCTTTTGCGTCCTTGTTAGCCTCCAATGATGGGGATGCTGGTTCAAATCCCGCTCGAAGAGGGGCGAGAAGGACCAGTTAAATTGGTGCCGTGACCCGGATGGGAGTGAGTGTAACTAATAAAGAGCTGTGCATGTAAACCTCAGTCCTCTGGCTTTACTATGTGCACTAGCAGTTGACATCATAGAGGTTGTGCTACTTAGTGTCCTTGTTAGCGCTTGCCTCCCATGCCGGAGACGTCAGTTCAAAACCCGCTCATAGCTGGTCGAGCAGGTCTGGTTACAAGTGCATAGTGTATAGTGCATTATTTGAGACTTATTTTAGCTTATTTTTCAGTAATTCATACTACTGAAAACTGCATTTGCTGAATTTGATTTATGGTTTATTATATAGGTTGAGCATCTAGTTCCATTTGGCAGGCTTTTGAAATATGAATAAAATTTTTTGTAAACAAATAAATATTGCTCAGTTTCCTATATAATTCCAATATATTGGCACAACTGTAAGATTAGACTTTCGCCTAGAGAGTCAAAGGAGTCAAAGGATTCATTTTATCTGAACCACAAATCTTTTTCATTAATTATATGTATAGAGATATGTATATTTCGCGATTTAGCTCAATATACCTGGTTATAAATTTTCTGTGTTCTCCTCCAATGTAATGTTACATATTTTTAAGAAGAAAAAAAAATTAAATGTAGAATTTACATTGAAAGTAGCAGGAGAAACTTTAGGAATTGCATTAGAGTCATGCATTTGACAGACGTGTATGTATATCTTCAATGCAAAGTTCTGTCATGAAACTCTAGATGGCGCAGGCTAATAGATCTTTAACTCAATCTGCTTGCAATCACATTGTTCTCGGGCACAGCTGATTGGTTCTTGCTGTATCAGTAGCCAATGAGGTCGCATGCTCAACCTTTAAATACTTTGCTGTAGCAGTATGCAGTACTCTTTCAGAAACCTTCCACCTCCCCCAGCTCCACCTGTATAGATTTGCTACGGGTAATTCATGTACGCTATATTGTACAGCATTAGTATGTCTTTCTTGCGCACATCAGTGTGTCTGTATATGTATTAACAGTAGCAAGTCCCGTACTTGCTCTGCAACAGCAGCAATAACCAACAGCAGCATAGCAGATCTGTTCCGCCAATACCAAACATATTACCATTGTCATATCCATTACTAAGTTAAACACTCCAAGAGCTGTCAAGACAGAACATCGGTTCATGCATTTCCTGAGAATCAAACCATGATTTACAATTTATTGTATTTTCAAAGTATCGTAGTTAGTCTGTTCTGTCACTCATTTGCAGATCATTTTTCATTCCAGTTAAATAATAAAAATATAATAGAAATGTGTCCCGTTTTTTTATATACATACCCTGACGTGTCAGTCCATCAAGATTCAAATGTGACCCTTACAATGTAATTGTGAATACTAATTTCATTTTCTATACATATTGACCTTTCTGGGATATACATTTCTTTAATTGAATACCCCTGATACAGCTGTAGGCTGTATGAGATCTTACTGCATCTCATTAAACCTGTACGGTCAAAGGCCAGACACATAATCAGTGTTACAGAGGCTTCTTTCATTTAGCTGCCATATCCACTTTATGTCTAAATGAGAATTTGGCCAAGTTAATTAGGTGACAACATTGAATTATTATACATATTCATATCATAACCAAGATAAGCCTGTGCTATTAGGGCAAATTCATTATCCAAAACAATGGCACAGATACCGTTTGATTAATTTTAACGAATCATTTAAAAAGACTCACAAATCAGTTCCAAGTTATCCATAATTATTAGTCATACATCATCCATATTATATAATGAGTCACTCACTGAATAAATGGAGAGATTCTTGATTTGTTGATCTGTAAGTCAGGATGTATATTAACATAGTTTACAGATAAATTAACGGCAAAACCAGTATCGATTTACTGTAATGTGCATTTAAAATCACCATAAAATCAAGACTGACCCCATTTTTTTCTCATTTATTTTCTGAATACCGTTCATGATTAATCTGTGTATGTTATTCAATAAAATAATACAAATTTATTGTCTTTGTTTATTATGTTTGTTTTATCAAAATACAATGTAAATAAAAAAAGCACACAAATTACAAAAAGAACCGTTAATATAATTGGAACCAGAATCATTTAATTTCTTAAAACCACCATTCAATAACAAACTTCAACTCGCTTTACCTTAAATCCGCCATTTTGTTCCTTTCCAATCTGCCGAAACTTTTAGAAAAAGACAATTATAATTAGGCTGCTGGAACCTCTTCAGTTGGAAACATTTTTGCTCATAATTGTATGGCATGTCAGAGTTGTACAGTCATTTTGTACTTGATCAAGACCTTTCCAGCAGCGGCAGCCGCAGTAACAGCGATGTAATGAAGCCGAGAGCCGGCTGCGTCTGACACGGTCAGTGCTTTAGCATGTGATGAATCTGTCCAGCAGTGATAAGGATTTATATACTGTAACATGCCAGTCCCAGAGATACGCTTCAGTGGGATTGTAAATGGATATATTGTTATGAATAAAGTCTGGCTTAGTGGGAAACAATGAACAAACGGTGTCATGACCTTGCAAACTACTGAAACCTCTTCAGAGTCGGAATGGCTTGAATCACACAAAGCATTCATGGGTCACATTTCACCCAAAAAGAAGAAATTAAAAGAAAAAAAAAAACAAGAAATTATATTCTGAATATAAAGAAAATTGGCCCCCGGTTTCAGAGACAAGGCTTAAGCCTAGTCCCATATTAAAACATTGGAGCTGTTTTATCTTAAAATAAAAAGTCAGTGCCGTTGTTTTGTCTCAAGAAGCACACCAGTAATGTTTTTATTCAAAGGCATGCTTTGTCCGACAAGCCATGCGCTCTCACGCCACACATCATGTTCTCACACAGTGAAAAATACATCAAAGAGGACACTGACAACATATGAAACAGTTTCATTTTTAATATATCGTAATTTTTTAAAGAGGTTTAAACAATAAATAACTTATAGTGTGTCTTTAATGTGTCGTGACAGATCGGTGTAGCTCCTCGTGAAGCGATCATCTCTTCTTACTATAGTTCATTTATAGCATCAAATAAACATGAATGAACATCAGAAGGAATGTTGTTTCAAGCGCAGAAAGACGTGAGGACACAGAATTATTCAAGTTCAAGTTCACCAACGTTAATCTACTAACTCTCCTGACTGCTTTGTCAGACAAAATGGCGGATTCTGGGTTATGATTGGTCAGATTGCCTGTCAATCAAACTGTTTGCGAAGGGTCAATTCCCATTATTATCAATGCTGATTTTCATTTCTGTAAAACCTTAATAGTATTTAATTTGTTACAGTAAAATAATACAACTATAAAAATCAGCATACATTAAAGATGTAAAAATATTATACATAATCAAACTTTTTTTCACACTACAGTAATGAGAATTTGGGAGAGTTAAACGTGTTTATTTGGCAGGAAAAATGTAGATAAATAAAATCTATTTTTCTATACTATAAGCAGCAAGAGAAACTTTAGGATTTTGGCAGACGCTTTTATCCAAAGCGTCTTACTTTGCATTGGAATTATACATCATGCATTTCCTGAGAATCAAATTTATTGCATTTTCAATTTATGGAAGGGTTTAATGTGTTCATAGGAACACTGTTAACAATTTTCCTGTATTTTTACAGTACAGTACTGGCAGCACGGTTGCCAGCAAGTTACTGTATTTTTCATATAATTATTCAATTTAATTTACAGTACACAAGAAGAGTGCTGTAATTCTACAAAACAGTATTTTACTGTATTTTTACAGCATTTTCTAATTTTAGTCTGCTTCTGCTGTAATTAATAATACAGTATTGTACTGTATTATAAAATGCAGTATTCTACTGTTGGTTTTTACAGTAATGTGCTGCTAAATCTACAGCGACATTTAACAGTGAAGGAAGGAATCGTTTCTTATTTCTTTTTTTAGATTTTGGGGTAAAATATCAACTGGACATGTTGTCAGGTTTTATGAAAGCTCATTATTTCAGATTTCGTTAGATTTGGAAGAGATTTAGAATATCATACATTTTGTTTATTTCTGTCATGTTTGTGTCTGAGCTGGTGGCCAGTGGAAATGATGTAACAGATGCTCTCATTCTAGTGCTATGATCTTTGTCTTATTCTATTCAGGAACTACTGAAATATTTATAGAAAGCAGTTGTTTACAGGTTAGATTTTATTCCAAAGCAGGAATATATCACAGAGTAAAAGCTGAATCATGTTGAACAAGGGACCAAAGCGATAGCGTTTGTTTGTCATGTGGCATTAGTTTCTGCGATACACAGATTCAGTCTGCTAGATTGCTCGTGTCTCCCTTTCGCAGCTGCTGTTTCTGACAAGATGCTTTTGTTATGCTTGAGAAAACCGTCCCTGCTTAGCTGTGCAGCTCTCATCTGCTATCAGACGGAAAAAAATTCAGCGCAGGCATCCAATCTGCTGGATCGTCCAGTGCTGAAACATCAATTTACACTTGTGTTCCTTTGATCTGCATTTTTTTTCTCAAAGGTTTGCATTGCCATGCAAGACACCAGATTGCTTTGAAACCAGGATTAAAGGAACGGTGAAGCTAAAAATGAAACATTTTCTTACTTCTGTTGAACATTCATGAATCTTTGAAGAATGTTCACACCATTCTTTTCCAAACAATGAACTGGGACTGGGTCTGTCAAGCACAATAAAACCAACAGAGCAAATTAAGTCTTATGAATTGCATAGTAAATAAGCTTTGTGTGAAGTAGTGACTGAAATTTAAGATGTTATTCCGTGAAAGCTCTCAAATTAGACACGTTCCACCTGATGTCATGTCATGTAATGGCACCTTGGATGATTTTTCTTTATAGGGTGAACTAATGCACTGAACTAATGCACTGTTTTCAAACCTAAAGTTTTGAGTCTTTTAAGATTTAAGCACAGAACAAAACTTGATTTTGTAATACATATACAGTAGTTCCCAATAGGAATACACACACACACACACGTTGTGTTTTCATGTTTTATGGGGACATTCCATAGGTGTAATGGTTTTTATACTGTACAAACTGTATATTCTGTCCCCCTACACTACCCCTACCCCTAAACCCATCACAGAAAAATGTTCTGCTATTTTAGATTTTCAAAAAAGATAATTCTGTATGATTTATAAGCTTGTTTCCTCATGGGGACCAAAAAATGTCCCCACAAGATCAAAATTTACAAGTATTACTATACCTGTGGGGACATTTGGTCCCCATAACGTAGGGAATATCCGCCCACACACACACATCCAAAATTATTTACAATAAATCAATAAATCCACACTGAAGGCCCATTCTGCCTGCAAAGTACCCCTTTAACCAATTTTTGGCAGCAACAATTTTTGTATAAATCTATTTATTTTGGGAATCCCAATGGATACATGCAAAGCTGCCTTGCGTTTATGATGCCTTGACACAATGATGGCATACATTGGCATTTGTGATACTGGCCTTGAAATCTAGAAAGCTTGAAATCACACAGTATGACCCATCACTAATGAACAGAACTTACAGAACTTGCTGTATTTTGCACTTTCAGGAAACCATGGCAATCAGTGTCTTTAAAATTCACTCTAAAATATCTTTCAAAGATGTCCCTCATTACAGAGTCCCTCTGAAAAGTGTTTTCTAGTCTCTGCGGGTTCTGGCACTCTAGTTAAGATCTGCTCTTGATAAAGTCCCCAGTGCCAGGTCAGTGCCAGCTACACACACCAGCCTGTGCCAAATTTCTTATAAGCTCCACTCAGCAGGCCAGCAGGAAGTAGATATCATGCTGACAGAACCTGAGACCAGCTGCAGTAGGCATAATCATACTTAAAGTCAACATGACATTAAATCTGTCCCAGTTTACTTTTCCATTACATTTTCTCATTTTATTGTGATTGATTCATCAAACCTGACAATTCTCATTTTTATGGAGTATTGCAGTGTATATTATAAATGATTCATCCGTGCGCAAATTTTTTTTTTTTTAATTCACGTGCCTTGTAATATTTAATCAAAATAACTTCCTCTGCCTCTTGCGGAGATGTCTCTTTTCTTTTCTGATGATGTGTTTACTGGCAAGAGGGTGTGACAACCTTTCACTCACATGAGATTCACAAACAGTCTTGAAATAATGCCTTTCTGATGCCTTGAAACATTGCATCACATGTGGTTTTCCAACAGAGCCTATGAATGCAAGTTTAATCACAGTAACAGTAACATGACGAGTGTTTGACAAGCTCCTCACACCTAGAAAATTTCAACATATGTATAGATGTCACAGTTGCCTCAACATTCCCAGGAAAGTACCATCATTATGCTTTCCATATTTAGATACCTGTCATAGTATGATTTCAGAGAACATATCCAAAGGATATATATATATATATATGAAAAATTATTTAAAAAAATGGATCGACGCACATTCAACAGTCTGAACAGTAAGAGATTTATTAGAATATGACTCCAGTTACACTTGATTCACACAATGCGCTTTGAACCTGAAATTATTTACAGGGTTCTACAGCGTGCTACTACACACAGTTCCTTTGTCGAAGGCGAGGTAACCAGACATTCAGCCAATCAAAGAAAAGGTCACATTCAAATGCCCTAATTACTGATCAGGTCAATTAAAGGAATCGTTAACCCAAACGTGACAATTCAAGTCATTATTTATTCACCATTATGCTGTTCCAACCCCATATGCTGTTATGTTTTCCTGGAACACAAAAGACGACATTTTGATATTCTGTGATTCATGGTCTTGATGCTTCGGGAACATATAAGTGCATAAAATCAAATCTGAAATAACCGGAGTTAACTTCTGTACAAAAAAAAAAAATAGTACAAAAAACACCCAAACATATATAATGTCGAGCAAATGAGCATTTGAATCATGTGTTCCTCCCTGCCCTCGCTACATCATGGGTGGGGATACACACAATTTGTTTGTTGTTTGTTTGGGAGCAGAGCATGCACAGTCAGCTCTCGAGAGGGCTGACTGTGAGCATTGCAAGAAACGACTGCTTCACACGCTTGTCCTAGAAGTAAATTGGATGAGTGCTTCCTGTCACCCAAATCATTACCTCCATGTCGGGGCCAGCCATTTTTTCTACAATTTCCATTAAGAAATATCGAGATTGTTGAACAAGCCATTTTTGTCCAGCCCCTCAAGTTCATATGCAATCAGAGGTAAAGCGGTTGAAAGAGCAGGGGTATGGGGTGATGCCTAAGGTGGAACAGACACTTACGAGCTATCTGTCCCCTGGCCTATGAAGGCCCAGTGTTACCCACCAAGCCGTGTAGAACATCTTTTGCTTTGGTGGGTAAAGCACACACGGCAGCAGGTCAGTTCAGTCTGAACATACTATACATACTATATCCATCTTTCAGACGTTCCAGGCAGACCTGCAAAGAGACCTCGACAAAGGCGAGGGTGTGGGGCCTGACATGGTTAAAGATTTGTGATGGGCCATGGATTTGTCTTTCCGAGCCATCAAGGAGACGGCCAGAGCCATCAGCCCTTCTATGGGAGCCCTGTTGGCCATGAAGAGGAATCTCTAGTTACATTTTCGAATGCTAAAGAGAAAGATAAAATGTTTATCATGGACGCTCCGTTCACTCCACCTGGCCTATTTTGTGATGCAATGAATCCGGTCGTCGAGAGGTTTCAGGAGGCAGAAAAGCAGGCAGAAGCATTCAAACGTTACCTCCCATGCCAAGCTCAGGTCTCTGCTGGGCGGAAGCAGTCCCAGTCATTGACTAGCTCCTCATATAAGGTCAGGACGGCACTCTCAGATGAAGCCTCCTAAATAGAAGATGGACCCGAGGACCATAATTCTCGCATAGAAGGCTTCAGGTTGGAATGGTATTTGGTGCCCATTCCTCTTTGGTGCCCTCAGGAGGTCATACTGCAAACCTCACCACTCTTGATGCTTCGGGGCACAGTGGTTTCCAGTGAGCCATTATCTCACTGCCTGCCACAAGACATTGTGTCACTGGAATACTTGCATCCTCCAAAGAGGATAGAAGAACAGTCAGTTAGATTGTTCCCTACTGATTCATTTCAGAGTACCAAGGTGACTACTAAGATTACACCAGATGGCAGTTTTGAGAGACTGGTTCCCTTAGTAGACAATTTGGCAGTGTGGAAACTTCTCCTGCAGTCCGGCAGACTGTACAACGAGGGTACATAATCCAATTTGGTTCTCTTCAACCTTGATTCAATGGAGTTCTGTCCACAGAGGCAAGGCCTGAGCAGGCTCTGGTAATGGAACACAATAGATCTCAAAAACGCATACTACAACATATCCATCCGTGAATAACACAGGAAATTCCTGAGGTTCACTTTCGGGGAACTTTCCTCACAGGGTTGAGCTGGATAAAACTAGGCCAGTTACTCATTGTCAAACAGTTTCAGACACTGCTGGCTCTGATGGCAGCTGTGTCCAACATGATGTTGGACCTTTTGTCCTGCTGTACATGAGACACCTGCAGTGGTGGCTCAAGACCAAGAGGTTTACCCCAAAGGGCAACCCACTCCGCATGATCAAGTTTACACGCAGATGCCTTCATACTTTGGTAATGTGGAAGAAACCTTGGTTCTTATCTCAAGGTCCCGTGTTTGGAGTTCATTGTTATTGCGTGATGCTTATGACAGATGCATCCCTCACGAGCTGGGGAGCAGTCATGGAAGGCCACTCAGCTCACGGTCTATGAAGGGACACTTGCTTGATATTCAGCAATGTTTTTGATATGCCTGCATTGGCGCCGTTGTATGCAAACTGACCTGAGCCGGACGATTACATCACTGTTTTCTCCAGAGCTGATATACATACATTAACTAGACTAATAACTATGTCACGACTTAACTTAACTTAACTATTTATCTTTGCAACAGAGTGAATCAATAATATATAGATTAAGATGGACAATGACACCATTTTCTTTGGGAGCTGTTGTGCAGCCAAAATTTATTTGTCAGTTATTAATGTAAAGCTGCTTTGCCACAATTTTCATTGCAAAAAGCGCTATATAAGTAAAGGTGACTTGACTTGACTTGACTTGAAGGGGTAAACATCTCTTTGCACATAAATTGCCTGAAGCTGATGGCTTTCTTTCTAGAATTGAAGCATTTGCTCTAAGACCTAAAGGGCCATTGTGTGCTTGTTCGGACAGACAATACATCGGTGGTCTCTTTTATAAATCCTCAGGGGGTCTGCAGTTGCACTCCTGTGGTCTCACCCTGAGAGCAGTCTACATTCCTGGGTACCAAGAAATCAGGGAGCAGATATCCTGTCGAGGCAGCGGCTGAGGCCCGGGGGATGGAGACTCCACCCAGAAGTGGTGGAGCTCATATGGATGGAGTTCGGCCAGGCAGAAGTGGACTTATTTGCATCTTAAGATACGACACACTGTCCGCTCTGGTTCTCCCTCACCCATCCAGCCCATCTGCTACAGACATGCCCAAGGCTAGCCCAAGTGTGATTCTGGGACCTTGTGTGCCTCCTTAATGGCTCTCCGTGGGAGATTCTGTCTCAGACTGGGGGGTCAATCCTTCACCCCCACCCAGAGTTGTGGAAGCTATAGGTTTGGTCTCTGATGGGTCCCAACTCCTACAGTCTCTCAACTGAGGTTATTGACACCAAAATTCTCCAAATTGAGCTCCATCTATGAGGAAGCTGTATAGTTGAAGTTGTCAAGTCAAGTCAAGTCATTTTTATTTATATAGCGCTTTTTACAATGCAAATTGTGGCAAAGCAGCTTTACATTAATAAGAAAATGGTGTCATTGTGCAGCTTATTCTATATATTATTGATTCATTCCGTTGCAAATATCAATAGTTATTAGTCTAGTTAATTTATGTATATCAGCACTGTAGAGAACAGTGACATGATCGTCCGGCTCAGCTCAGTTTGTATACAACGGCGCCAGTGCAGGCATATCAAAAACACTGCTGAATATCAAGCAAGTGTCCCCAACTTAAGCAAGCCAAAAGTTGTGCACAATTTGACAGTGGGATCCAGTTAACTACCCAGTTGGTACAGTTCTGGAGTTCCTGCAGGATCAGTATTCCGCAGGGTTATCCTCTTCCACGCTGAAGGTGTACGTGGTGGCCATAGCTACTTACTATGTGCCTTTGGGTTATGAATCCCTGGGGAGAAACCTGCTGGAGATCCGTTGCCTTGAGGCTGTGGCAAGCAAGCCGCACTAGAGCACCGACCTAGGGCCTGGCCATTGTGCTAGAAGGTCTGTCTATGGATAGCCTAGTCTTTTTGCAAAAACGTTTCTGATCTTGAAAAAAGTGTTCATTCTAAGAACCTGTCTGTGTCCCCTACATGTCTTAAATTTGCACCGGGGATGGTTAAGGCATTCTTATACCCTCGACCAATCTATGTGCCTAAGGTGTCTACCAATGTGCCACAGCCTATAATTTTTTGGAGAGCAGCACCAGGAAAAGCTGAACCTTGTGTATCCAGTTGAGAGCACTGGATACTTATGTCTACAGTGCTGGCCTGTGGAGGAAAATTGCTCAGTTATTTGTCTGATTTGGTTGACCTAAGAGAAGACTTCCAGCATCCAAGGCTATCTCTCTTGCTTGTCTCTGGTCAGCTCTCACCTTTGGCTGTCAGATCTCATTTGACTAGGAGTACGGGGGCCTCTAAGGGTTTATTGTTAGGGGTATCCCTTCAAGATGTTCTCCTTCTCTGCTCACATTTGTAAGATTTTATGATTTGGACTTGGGCTCTGCACCAGGTTCACAGGTACTTTTGTTTTAAAGTGTTCTCACAGTATTCACGCAGACAGGCACTTGTAAACATGGTGGTTTGGGCATTATCACTCCCAAAGCTAACAGTGGTCATTCCGGACAGGCTTTTATGTTTTCCTGATCATGACGTCACCTTGCCTTTGACTTCCTGTTTCGCCATTGAACAAGTTTCACACACGTAATGCAATCACACTGAGGCGTTCCCAAAGCATCAATACCATGACGCAGCTTCTCATTCCCTTTTTAGGGAACCAAGGTTACGATCATGACCCAAGATGTTCTCCCTACACAATGCTATCATATCATATCATATCATATCATATCATATCATATCATATCATATCATATCATATCATTTCACAGAATTGAAATATCAGCATATGGGTTTGGATTGACATGACATGAGGTGAGTGAATAAATGACAGAAGCATCATTATTTGGTGAATTACCCACGTAAGTCTCTGAGTATAACATTGCAAAACTACAGTGGTAATAGGGATATGAATGTGTATATTTTGAAATCTGTTCATTGTCAAAAACAATGCTGTTGCAGTACTCTCAACAATTCTTATGTGCAAATTAAATGTCTCTTATAGATGAAGTGTGTAATTTTTCTGGCACTAGTGGTACCAAACAAGTTTCCCAAACACTCCTATGACCCCTTGTGCACTTTTCAGTGCAACCAGTCTACAATTTGTTTACTTCTGGTTCTACTTAATACAGAATAAAAATGTAGTAACATAGAAAAAAATTACACACCCCACCTTTAAATTTCATGGACCCTATTTTAACAGACTATCAAGACAGACCCTGGATTTTTGAAGGGGTACAAGAAATGCACCGTTATGCTATTAGCATACAGAGGTCATAGAGCGCTGCAGTGATGATGCATTTTGTGTGGCAACCCAGAAATGTGTATTTTCCCCATTGGCTTTTGGATTACTGCAGAAAATAAGCTCTGTGACCAACAAAAGTTTACAAATCTTACACATGTTGTTTAATATAATCTTGAACACAACTTTTCGTAACTTTGAAGATTAAATACAATCGGCAGAGGTAAAAAGCTAAACTTAGGCCATTAACAAACTATACCATGGTCGCAAGACTTAAACGTCACGTCGCCACCATTACGCTTCCAGCAAGTCTTCCAATCTTAAAAATTGGAAAGTTAGAAGACTTTGCAAGAGCGTGATTACAAACACAAGTGAACTAGTGAGTAGACAAGCTGACCATGTTTAATCATCCCGACAACCTTTATTTTGCCATTTAACCACGTATTATCAACCACCCTTTTCAAAACACATAAAAGCTTAAAAAATGCAAGTGGGGTATTACAGAGGGATTTTATGTCATTGAATAAAATGTGAAAATATTTTGAGCTTCTTTTAATCACAGACCTTATTTCAGGCCTTTAACCAAAAACCCATTCAAAAAAATCTATTGACTTCACGGCGATGGAACCGGAAGTGCAAAAAAATGTTATTTCTGGGTTTTAGGACTCATTCCTGCAGCACTCTATCTCGATGACATTCACAGATTTGTGATAAAAGAAAAACCTGCACATATCAGTTGGCACAATATTTTTCTGTTTTTGTTCAGGATTTGTTCCAAAAACTAGAGAGCTGATTACATAGACAACTGGAAACGTCGCATTTACAGATGAACTGGATCAGTCACTAAGGTTCTATTTCAGTTAGGATGCTGCCTTTGAAGGTGGCTGGCTATGTAGGTGGTAGACAAGCAGTGCAGCTCATTAGTTTTGGAACAGCGTCTGAGTGTAATAGCTGTAAATATTGTTTTTGACTAACAGGCAGTTTTCACTCATGGTCCTACAGCTTGACTTCTCAGAAGTATCACTCCTACTACGAGCGTAAAAAGTGTCAAAAGTGAACATCATTAAGGGAAGTTCAGAGTTTTTGTTGTCAGGTCCAATTTTAGATGCTTAAAACACCTGTCTGATGAATGCAAGTGCAAGGAAAAACATTCGACTTTCAGAGAAAAACTGAGCTAGTTGAAAGTGATTTGGCAATTCAAGTATATTACAATTAGTTATGATATAACAAGGCAAAAAATTATGACAATCAAAGAGAAAGCAGCTATGTGATATATGTGCTGTATTGGCACATTAATACAAGGAAATAAATGTCAATTTTCAAACAATATGAATAAACATCATTAATAGAGTAATTTTACTGTCTTCACAATCAAAACCCTTCACACTAAGGAATAATTCACCAAAAAATCTGTCATTATTTTACATTTTTGGGTGAACTATTCATTTCAGATGTGGTTTCATTGAATGCAAACATGAATTATATTTGAGCTATCTGAATATATATTTATATATGTATATATTCCTTATAAAAAGGCATTGCACAAGCCCAAACATTCCGGTAATTTCCAAAGATAAATTCAACTCATTCTTTAAAACATTCTGTCGGTGTAGTCATCGAAAAATAACTCTCGTTAAAATTCTCATAATCATAGTAAAGTAAAAAATAGAATGCGCTTAAACATAAAGCTTTCCCTTTAGTTTCTATTGCGATACCTGGAAAAAAAAAACATACATAAAACGTATCGGTATATTATATTTTGGACTATAAAACAAGGGTGCATCTCTTAGCCTTTAAGCAAGGCCGTCTACTACATAACAAATCATTTATTCAAGTTATAAATATTGACTACGGAAAATAAAAAAGACAAACGTCAAATTGCAATCCTTAACTCTTTGTTGTGATATATTTCGATTGACATTCCAAGAAAGTCTAAGGCCGGTGGCTGAAATCAGACATAATTACAGACCTCCACAAATGAAGTCCCATGTTTGTCCCAGCGTCTGTGCAACACCAGTAAAGAATACAGTGATACAAACACCATCTGACAGGGGAAAAAAAAGATAGAAACCTCAAGACTTCATGGTGCAAATGGGCACTACGATGACCAGTATCACAGTGCAGGCGGCCGCAGCAATCAGCGCACCAATTTTACACGCTTTTGCTCTGCGAAACTCGGCCTCCTTGCGCTTCAGCAGCGAATCGTAGCCCGGCGTGTAGATGTCCTCCATCCAGTACTCCAGATTGTTGGGGTTGAGTGACTCCTGGACCTGCAGGGGAACAGAAAAATTCAGAGGAAAGCATCTGTGTGGAGCAGACCGTGATTGTGTCGAGGTCTCGGCTGTGGAAGATGAATGGAGCTCTAGTCCTCTCGGCACACTAACTGCAGACAGATTACTGAAGCAACACACTCTGTCGAGATGGAATTTTTCATCAAATTGCCATTTTAATTAAATATATGGTGAACAAGTGAGGGGGAAATGAGAAAAAGGAAAGGGTGACACAGCAAGGGCTCAAGATGCGAGAGATGCTCAGGTATGACAGCAAGAGAAATGGAAACAGTCAGATAAAAACAGCCAAACCAGCTGACAACATTTGAACATTTTCTGAAGAAATCATGAGTGGTGCTTGTCTGAGCACAATGCACCATCATGTTTTGGGTGGTTGTCATTACATTGCTATGTGGTTGTTGTTCTGATGTGATTTTAGTGTGTTATAGTTGCAATGGTCTTCCGGTAAGTTGCTAGGGTGTTGCTAGCGAGGTTGTACAGCATTCAGCGCTGATTTGAGGTAGTAAACGGGATGCAGAATTGCAATGCAAATTTGAATGTAATAAAATAAAATTAAGTAAATTAAAAATTCCTCTGCAAAAAAAAAAAAAATAATTTTTAAGTTTTAGACAGACAGACAGATACACAGACAGACACACAGACACAAAGACAGACAGACAGATAGACAGACAGACAGACAGACAGATAGATAGATAGATAGATAGATAGATAGATAGATAGATAGATAGATAGATAGATAGATAGATAGATAGATAGATAGATAGATAGATAGATATTCAGATAGATATTCAGATAGATAGATACACAGATAGATGATGGATAGATAGAAAGACAGACAGATAGATGATAGATAGATAGATAGATAGATAGATAGATAGATAGATGTCAGATAGATAGATAGATAGATAGATAGATAGATAGATAGATAGATAGATAGATAGATAGATAGATAGATAGATAGATAGATAGATAGATAGATAGATAGATAGATACCATGTGGAAAAAGGAAGAAGAAAGAAAAAATATTTTGGTAACATTTCATCAGGTCAGACTGGGAGACCAACCGGCTAAGACCAGCTTAAACTAAGACTGAAAGATTAGCCTAAGTAATATTGCATTGTAAGACATCCATCAAATGTCAAGGGTACGTGTTCTGCCACAGCTGTGACGATCGTAACATTTTCAATGCCCCTAATAACTGTCCTTCAGGGACTTTTGCACCCAAATGTTGCCATTTTCACACGTGGATTGCTTCTGAACTTCAGATGGCATTAATTACAGCAATGACTGGCAGGAGGATGCTGTCACTGATGACACTTTCCTCCGCTACACCGAGCATGTATTTAACTTCATGCACACTGAAGGTATTAGACGTCTCCGTCTCCAATAAGCTCAGAGAAATCTTGTATCAATACCAGCAGTGAGCAAGAAAGATAATCCGATTTTCTCTTGTGAAAAAAACCTTCACATTGAAGGGAAATTGCAATCATGAGTTTTAACAGTGATCACGTTTTTTGTATCTAATGTGTAATTGTATTCCGATCATTTACTAAAAATCATTTCAGTTCCCTTTTGATACTAAATCATTACAGACGGAAAAAAATGTGTACAAGCCTTACTAAAATATGACATTATATAGAGAATAAATTCAAGCCTCAACATTAAAACTACCATTAGATTTTAATAATAAATGTTTAATATGTTACCATTGTCTATTTTCTCAAAACGAAATCAGTGATCTAGAAACTAATTAAACCATAACAGAGCTGGCTTGTAAAGTTCCAGGGAATAAACACTAATGTTAGTTTGCATTTTTAAAGATGAATCCTTAACAGTACACAACTCCCCTGTGAGAAACACGTGGTTAATTGTCTTATAAATCTCCCTCTTGGTAATTGCTATGGCAACAGAACTTCTACTTTAAGTCACCTAATGGACCGTTCGCACAGGGCGCTTTCTTGTGTTCAGTCTGCACTGGTTTTCAATTGATGGACAAACACAACATGTCAACACGACTTTTTTTTTTTTTTTGGGAGTGTTTGGTTTCCCATATAGCTCATAAATATTATATGAACACAGAACACAAAGAAAATAGGGTGCTTTCACATTTGGTTCCATTGCGTGGTCCCAACCACAGTGCGATTGCTCCCCCTCCCCCCACTGGATTGTGTTCACGTTATATCATTTGGGTTTGAAGCACAGTGTGTTTGTGTCATCAAAAGCAGCAGCTGTTTACCCGTTGCTTGGTAATGACGACGCAGGAGAAGGTAGCAATATGCGTTTTGTTTTCAATAGGCAAACAGACAACGGACATAACGGCACTTGCGTCTATCTGCTACGAATGTACTGCGGGAGTACATTTCTGCTACAAGGCCGAAATGAGATATAAATTCTCTCTGCTTGCAGCGCATCAGTCACGCTTGTTAGGAAAGTGAGGGAGAAAGAGAGCAGGTCCTACAATTCTGGGGGCCGCTAAGTAGAACTTTGTAAGTGCATTCATAAAAACCCAACACAATCTCAACTGTGATCTCAATTCGTAACTATTTTACATTTTACTGAATTAGAGGCTAACTCATGTGAATTCATATTTTGTACATTTCCATATGATCCATTTAAACCCCGGGGATGTGTAGGTTTAGGGGCGGGGTTGAAGGGTGGTCCTTCACAGTGAGACTCATTTGAAAATAATACATTTTTGTACAAATAAAAATGTCCGAAATCATACAAACCTTGTAAAATAGTTGTGTTTTCCCATGAAAAAAAAAAACAAAACAAACAAATAACCCCCGACCCCTTTAATCTGTTCTTTCAGAGCAGTTTCACTGTCAATAAACAACAGTGAGTTGAAACAATCAGTAATACAAAAAATAAAATAAAATGACAAAGAATAGGTCAAATACAGCAGGAAAAAAGATATGAATGAAATAAACAATTTAGCCTACTAATGAAAATACAGTGCGTCCGGAAAGTATTCACAGCACTTCACTTTTTCCATATTTTGTCATGTCCAAAGGGATTAAATTCATTATTTTCCTCAAAATTCTATAGACAACACTCCATAATGACAATGTGAAAGAAGTTTGTTGGAAAACTTTGCAAATTTATTACAAATAAAAAACGGAAAAAAATCACATGTTCATAAGTATTCACAGCCTTTGCCATGACACTCAAAATTGAGGTCAGGTGCATCCTGGTTCCACTGATCATCTTTGAGATGTTTCTTGGAGTCCACTTGGGGTAAATTCAGTTAACTGGACATGATTTGTAAAGGCATACACCTGTCTATATAATGTCCCACAGTTAACAGAGCATGTCAGAGCACAAACCAAGCCATGAAGTCCAAGGAATTGGACTTGGACATTCTCCGAGACAGGATTGTATTGAGGCACAGACCTGGGGAAGGGTACAGAAAAATGTCTGTGGCATTGAGGGTGCCAAGCACTGTGACCTCCATCATCCATAAATGGAAGTTTGGAACCACCAGGACACTTCCTAGAACGGGCTACCCGGCCAAACTGAGCAAAAGGGGAGAAGGGCCTTAGTCAGGGAGGAAGTGTTTCTCTGTGGAGAGAGGAGAACCTTCCAGAAAAACAACCATCTCTGCAACACTCCACTCCACGCCTGGAGGACTCTCAGACCATGAGAAACAAAACTCTCTGGTCTGATGAAACAAAGATTGAACTCTTTGGCCTGAATAGCAAGCGTCATGTCAGGAGGACACCAGGCATCGCTCATCACCTGGCCAAAACCATCCCAACAGTGAAGCATGGTGTTGGCAGCATCATGGTGTGGGGATGTTTTTCAGGGGCAGGAACCGGGAGTCTAGTCGGGATCGAAGGAAAGATGAATGCACAGAGACATCCTTGAAGAAAACCTGGTCCAGAGCACTCTGGACCTCAGACTGGGGTGAAGGTACATCTTCCAACAGGACACACAGCCAAGATAACAAAGGAGTGGCGATGGGACAACTCTGTGAATGTCCTTGAGTGACCCAGCCAGAGCCCAGACTTGAACCCGATTGAACATCTCTGGAGAGATCTGAAAATGGCTGTTCACCGACGCTCCTCATCCAACCTGATGGAGCTTGAGAGGTGCTGCGAAGATGAATGGGAGAAACTGTCCAAAAATAGGTGGTCTAAGCTTGTAGCATCATCCTCAACAAGACTTGAGGCTGTAATTGGTGCCAAAGGTGCTTCAACAAAGTATTGAGCAAAGTCTGTGAATACTTGTACATTTTTTATTTTAATAAATTTGCAAAGATTTCAAACAAACTTCTTTCATGTTGTCATTATGTGGTATTGTTTGTAGAATTTTGAGGAAAATAATCAATTTAATCCCTTTTGGACTAAGGCTGTAACGTAACACAATGTGGAAAAAGTGAAGAGTTGCACTGTAAATAAATACTTTATTCTTCGAAGCAGGCCAGATTTTCAGATACAATTTGAAATCAGATGACAAAAATCTAATTGATTAATGTTTTTGTAATCCCTATATACAGTATGTGGCCAATTGCAAAAACAAAAAACACATTGTAGCAAACAAAATAGCAATGTTAATAATTTCAGGTGACAAGATCAGAAAAACGTAGGACAGATAAAAAGAAATTGCATCCTTGCTGCACAAATACAGAAAACTCTTTGCTTTGTCAAGGTTCGAATGTGCTGTGCTGGGTCACTAAGAATCACTGGTATGTGGCATTGCTCAAGCTGTGTCCTGTCTTTTTGATTTTTTCTGTCTGTTTTCTGCTCCTCTCATGCTACGGTTGGGTAAGCAGGCCTTCAGAAAACACCACCCCTGGTTCTTGCCAATTTTCCACGGACTGAGGTGAACATGTAACAGATTTGATGCAAAGATGTAGGGCACATTTCACATCTTGCTGCAGTCAGCGATTTCCTTTTCTGTTCCGTCTTTTTTATTTTATTCTCACAGAACAAGAACAGCTAGCTTTAAATCCGTCATTTGCTTTTGTCCATTCAAAACCAATATCCCTCAAGAGAGAGTCAATAAAATACAGCATAGATTATGGTATTGTATGAGAGAAGCTTGCCGAGTGCCGTCTCCTACACTAAAGCCTTTTTATTGTGAGCCCAACTCTATCAATAGCTTGTGATTATCTCTGGAGATAGCGAAGACAGATAAACATCGTCTGAAACAGACAGCCGTTAACGTTCATCTGAAACAAATGCACAACAAAAGGTTTTAAAGTCAACGTGAATAAAAATAGACCCTTTTTTTGTCTTTTTAACCTTTTATCAAAGCACACACACAAAAAAATTAACTTTAAACCACTTTTTCTTATCTATTCCAGTATGTAGCTTTTTACTTTTATGAGAACCACGATTCATTTCTCTGAATCTTTTGTTCATGTCAAACCACATTTCGGTGATTACCCTCTCATCATGGCATATTACATGCCTCTCATTCTCTCTAAAATTATCCAAGTTGTATGTACACTCAAATTTTGTTCATGGCGTTTTTGTTTTCAGTCACATGACTGGAGCAGATACCTGGAGGGCAAAACACCCACAGACCTGCAGCACATGCCTGTCAATTTTCCATCTTAAAAAAATATGTCAACAAAATGCAAGTTTTGGGCAAGTGTGATCCAATCCTAATACAGCACCTACTGCAGCATTTCAATCACTAAAAACAGCGGGACATTCTGCAACTCTTAATTGAAAGTTCACCCAAAAATGAAAATTACCCCACGATTTAGTCACCCTCAAGCCATCCTAGGTGTATATGACAATCTTCTTTCAGACGTAAACAGCCGGAGTTATATTAAATAATGTCCTGGCTCTTCCAAGCTTTATAATGGCAGTAAATAGAGGGTGAGATTTTGAAGCCCAAAAAAGTGCATCCATCCATTATATATTATGGCTCCAGATGGTTAATAAAGGCCTTCTGAAGCGCAACGATGCATTTGTGGAAAGAAAAATATCCATATTTAAAACTTTAGTTACTTTTAACTAAAGTTAGTGGGGTTTACTGTTCTCTAAAGACGAGCGACGCTTTAGATTTTACAGTAACACTTTACAATGAGGTTAATTAGTCAACATTAACTAATAACAAGCTGCACTTATACAGTATTTATTAATCTTTGTTAATGTTAATTTCAACATTTACAACATTATTAAAATCTTGTCAAAATTAGTTAATGCACTGTGAACTAACATGAACAAACAATGAACAACTGTATTTTCATTAGTTCATGTTAGTTAATACATTAATGTTTAATTAGTGAATCTTATTGTAAAGTTTTACCGATTTTACAGTGTACTATTTAAAAGCATAAATAAGGTGTAAGTAGCTAAACATTTAATATATGATAACTTTTATACGATAGATATGTTCAACGACTCACAGTAATTTACCGTGATGCAAACTACAGTATAAGTAAAATACTTTTAAAATCAGATTTATATTAGTACATTTATTAATATTTGTGAACGTTAATTTCAACATTTACTCCATTATTAAAATCTTGTTAACATTAATTAACGCACTGTGAACTAACATGAACAAACAATGAACAACCGTATTTTCATTAACTAACATTAACGAAGATCAGTAAATACAGTAACAAAGGTATTTCTCATGCTTCGTTCATGTTAGTTAATACATTAACTAATGTTTAATTAATTAACCTTATTGTAAAGTGTTACCCAGTTAAATGATATTAAATCTCATTAACATAATGACCTAAAAAGTTTTATTTATTTTGTAATTACATTGTAAAATTGTAAACAAACTTCCTTATTTTCATAATAAACGATTCTTAAGTGAGTCAGAAGGCAGTTGACTCTAGAAGCTCTCAGACTGATTCAGTCCAATTTGTCAATGAATCTTTCAAAAAACAATTCAGTAATTTACTGGTAGAACAGAGATTATATCACTGATAATGCTATATTTACACCCAATTTGCTTTATATTGTTTTTTGTCAAGGTTTTTTTTATTAATAAAAGCAAAAAGCTTTTCAAAAAGCTCATAAAAAATGCCTACTTTTAATTTGCATAATTTAATCTCCATTATTCACCTAAAAAGATATGTTTGTTTTAATAAACTAAATAAAAATACTTAAAAAAAAAAAGTCCTCTTGAACTGATTCAATCCAAAATTATAAACAAATGTTCAGTCTGGTTTGTTAAGAAATTGTCCAAGTTATATAAACTGGATCAACTGATTCACTGAAATAATTCAAATCAAAAGAACAATTTTTTTCAGAAATCAGAAACCACTGCTTTTTCGCAATGCAATCAATTCCATTCTACTGAACATCCAGTTTCAGACAGAAAGACGTTCCAGATTTCGGTTGCAAACTGCAATTTATGTTGGCATTGAAATTAACACAAGGACATGGAGTAATTACATTGAGTCTCTGACTGCGGTGAGTGATTTAAATAAGGACCATCAATATTTCAGAGCGCACAAGGTCACCTACTGCACTGACGACCTTAAGACACACACCACCAGCATGTGGCAGAGAAGCATCGATTGAGTAAAATCGAAGCCTCCATTCCCATGCGCCTCAGACTTTGAAGCTAATCCCAAACAGCAAAGCCTCAAAAAAAAACAAAAAAAAAAAACAGTGAAAAATCAACAAAATTGGCAAGGCAGCAATCACAGTGCAAAGCCCCTGAGGTCAACGCTCACCTGTAGGTCCAAGGCACTGAGCTTGTTCTTGTCTCCTGAGTTGCGTTTGTACTCCTCAATGGTCCAGGAAGGCTGGGAACGCTTGGCGTCGACGAGGCCCGTCAGGCGCAGGTCTGTATAGAGAGGACTGCCCTTCACATGAGACTTGACCGCAGGAGGGAAGTGGTGTGGGCTGAACACCTGCTCCACCAGGTAGGAGTCCTTGTGCGGCTTTGAGGAACGGTGGGCCTGGTGGGCGTCATACTGTCGATCTGTCTGTAGGGGAGAAATGGGAGGAAAGGTCACGGAGGAGGGAGCATCTTCCCTGAAAAGATTTAATTACTCTGTATTTTTGTCTTGTTTTCCAGTACAAATATCCAAACATTTTTTAAATCGAGAAACATTTACTTGAGAAGCAAAATGATATAAAATATTAAAATGTTAGTTCACCCAAAAATGAAAATTCTGTCATTAATTCCTCACCCTCATGTCGTTCTACACCTGTCAGACCTTCATTCATCTTCAGAACACAAATGAAGATATTTTTGATGAAATCCGATGGTTCAGTGAGTCTCTATTGACATCAAGATAATGAACACTTTCAGATGCCCAGAACATACTAAAACATATTTAAAACAGTTCAAAACAGTGGTTCAACCTTAATATTATAAAGCCACGAGAATACTTTTTGTGTGTAAAAATTATGATTTTTCAACAATATCTAGTGATGGCCGATTTCAAAACACTGCTTCGAAGCTTTATGAATCATTTGTTTCGAATCAGTCATTCGGATCGCCAAAGCAACTGTTAATGCAACCACTGCTACCACTTTGACTCTTCAAAAAGTTCATTCAAAGGTTCATTCTCATGTTACGCAGCACGTTTGAGCATCCACAAGAGGTTTGATTTCATTTGTCAAGTTGAGCTTCTGTTTATGTTCGCTGACCAATGTTTTTATGTGAATAAAAGTCTAAATTAAATATGTTCATCATATAAAGTGATCGAGCCTCTTGAGAAAGTTTGGACTAAACTTCTCAATTCATATGGATTAGTTTTACGATCTCTTTGTGAACTGTTTGAAGCATTAAAGTGGTAGTTGCGTTTCTGTCAATGGAGAGACAGAAATCGCTCAGATTTCATCAAAAATATCTTGATTTATGTTAGGAAGATGAACGAAAGTCTGAGGGTGAGTAATTAATAACAGAATTTAAATTTTTGGGTGAACACAAATTAGAGCTGATTGAATTAAGATCGAAGCTTTACCAATCTTTTGTCTCGAATCAGTTGGTCACGTGATTTCAGGATTCATTACTCATGAGTCATTACTCATGTTTGGCAGTTTGATAGGTGAAACGAACCACTGATTCGAATCAAAAGATTCATAAATCTTCACGACGCAGTGTTTTTAAATCAGCCATCACTACATATGGTTGAAAAGTCGTTATTTTGGTTTTTTGGTGCACAAAAACTATTCTCGTCGCTTTATTATATTAAGGTCGAACCACTGTACTCACATGAACTGTTTTAAATATGTTTTAGTATCTTCTAGGCATCTGAAAGTGTTCATTATCTCGATGTCAATAGAGACTGAACCATCGGATTTCATCAAAAATATCTTATCTTATGGGTAATTAATGACAGAATTTAAATTTTTGGGTGAACTAACCCTTTAAGACTGATAATAACGAAAAGATTCAACAACAACAAAAAAAGCATTTTAACCCTCTCTTGCTTCTCACCAGAAATGTTGCTCTACGATACAAATGTAACAGAAACGGCTGGCAAATCTGTGCTAATCAAAACTACATGCATTTCAAAATGTGTGAATGTAAAATTCACCCACATTCAGGTTTTGATTGAAGGCAATCAACACTATTATTATTGAACAAACCTTAAACTATATACACACTTTCATTCAGTAGGTGAAAAGTCCTTTCCAAACAGAAGGACAAAAATTAGCATCTGAACACCAGCAGTAGACGCAAACACCGAATCAGCTATAAGTCTCAGCAAAAAGTATGCTGGCACTGCATGAGTCTAACTAGCGATATATATGGTGTGAGCTGGAATCTAAGTGTTGTGCTTACAGGAGCGACTGCGGTCTTGTTTGGGGAGCAGGAACTGTGTGATTGTCTCAGTCTTTAGACTATTATAAAGAATAATATCCGAGTCAGGAGCTTATTCCTGTCCGGAGGGAAACCAAAGTGCTGCAGCTTACAACATGGAAGATTTGATTATCATGAACTGGGTCATTACAAAATGGGGACAGTAGTGTGTAACAAATATCTTTAATAATGAACAGCTGATGCAGCTTTTATCATACATATACGAGTACATTTTTCAAAAAAATAATCAACAGAAATCTAGTAACTTTGAGTTTTCTTTTTCATTTATTTTTTTATAAGAAAAAAATAAAATGGCCTGTCCAAATTCCTTTTTGTATTAGTAAATTAACATATAAATACCCGTTCACTTCATATTTTCCCATCCAAAAATAATGAACAATCCCACAAGTAAAAAAAAAAAAAAAAAAAAAATGGCTTGAAAGGGGGATATATATATTGAAATTTACACATTACATTATGGAGCCGAGATTAAAATATAAATTCATAAATGTGAAATGTGTCAAAATATGATTCATAAATGTGAACACCAATTGTCATCCTTAAAGAATATTTGTGCAAATAGCAACTAAATATGATTCGTAAATGCTCAACCAAATTTACATTCACAAAATGAGAATCACAAATGCAAAGCACAATTCATAAATACAAAATTATGGTTGCACATTTCTGAATATTATGTACAAAAATTGATTATTAAATCTGTTTTTGCAAACAGTCATGTGTGGATTTGAGAGAGTATTTTGAGACTATTGGCACCAAATTATTGTACTGGACGTTCTCTTTATTCAACCACATTGAGTTTTCAATCTAGCAAATTATTATTATACTTCTTGCTTCATGCTTTGAAGCATTTTGTAGTTTCACAATTTTCATATGCAGTTTATATCATTTATGTGTCCATGTCTAAAGATACCCATAAACCAAACACTAAGATATACAATTACTGCAAGTAATTCAATGAGTTTGCCTGGAAAAGATCCAGTAAGAAAAATCATCTTTCTTCCATTTTATAACTATCAAGAGAGACTGCAATCTATTTTTATGGGTTAACTCCCACCAGTTAATCTAAATCAGTGGTTGGCCATTGGACTAAGCAAATTTATTTCTCCAAAATGGTTGGCACACACATGTACCGTCCCACTATACTTGACACAGCCTACACACAGGCTACCTTGTAAGAATATCACAAGAAATTAAACAATTTATATCCAAACCCCATTCATAATAGATTTACATAACACAAACTTGACATGTTGTGCCACCATAGTCATGGAAAATAACACAAAGTAGTATTTCGGGAAACTACAGTTACCATGGTAAATATTTTAGTATTATATTTAGCTATTAATAAAACATATGGACACTGATCTGTGATGAATGAATAGAAACAACATGATACTTGCATGCAAAATCCTTCCCAGCAAACAAACACATGAAGTAGCCTGCCAATTGGTACTTTTTGGTAATTTCGTGACTTTGCATGCTTGTGATTTCATTGGCTCTTTATATGTAGCGAGGTGATACGCTACAAGCACAATATAACATCTGACAGGACAGGAAAGTTCGTTTTCTGAGGCGAGTTACGAAAATAATGTCAGAATAATGACACTCACATTTAGCCTGACAACAATCAGGACAACGCGCTTTTCTCAGGCACTCTTTACTTAAACTGTGTCTGACAGAAATGTCAACAGTGTTCACACACGTCTTTCAAAATAAAAGTCTCACATCAGAAAACAAGTAAGGAATAAGTACTCGAGGCTGTGCTGAATCAGCGCTAACCACGAATATTGCTTTTATGAAATGGTTACCACACATTATACACATTAAAGCCAAAAATATATATCAATGCTACTTCCATGAAGTAAACTTCTAATATAAGCTTTCCTACCGCCGGAAAAAATTGTCCCTGACCGTGAATTTACATTATTACGCCATTAGATGGCGGCAAAGACTGTCTTTATGAGTGTGTCAGTCAGTAGCGAAGACTTTTAAAGTGAAAGTGAAAGTGAAAGTCGTGACGTGTTGTCAAGTATGGTGACCCATACTCGAAATTGGTGCTCTGCATTTAACCCATCCCAAGTGCACACACACAGCAGTGAGTAGTGAACACACACATACACACACAGTGAACACACACCCGGAGCAGTGGGCAGCTATTGCGACAGCGCCCAGGGAGCAATTGGGGGTTAGGTGCCTTGCTCAAGGGCACTTTAGTCGTGGTATTGAAGGTGGAGAGAGTGTTGTTTATTCACAATTCCCACCTTCAATTCCTGCCGGCGTGGGAATCGAACCCGCAACCTTCTGATTACAAGCCCAACTCCCTCACCATTAGGCCACGACTACATTGAAAGACTGAATCGTTGTGAACTCGGAACAAGACTCAACTGACAAATATTTTGACTAGAGCTGTCAGTCAAACCCCTTAACTGTTAAAAGGGCAAGATAATACATCAGACATTTAATCAGATTTTTTATTAGACTGACCTGAATGAAAATGCAAAATCTGCAAAATGCAAAAACTCGATCTCGTTCTCATAAAACTCTACTACATTATAAGCTTCAATGAACAAAATGAATTTAGAACAAACTAAGAGTGTTAAGTAGTGATCCACAGAACCGTGTTTTCTCGTGAAGAACACAGCTATTTACCAATCAGAATCAAGGACAGGAACTAACCGTTTTATAATTAGAATTACAGTACGTTTGTTGTTCCTGTTGTTTCAATGACTACACACTCCATAACCCACCAGTTGATCCAAGTCATTTATAATTGCAGCAATCTGTCCTATCACTTCCCTTTATATTTTGTAAAATAAAAACCCAGACATGTTCTTAATTGTTCTTCTTTTTCTGCCAAAATTTAAGGCAAGGTGTTGTTCTATCTGGCCTGAGCTAAGGTGAAAATTAAAAAAAGCCACAGGATTGCGCACTGTAGAGTGTAATATTGAGCCACCTCCTGCTTCCAGCAGGGAAAGACTAATCAAACAACCACAGATGCAAATGAGGGAATGTCAACCGAGAAGAGGAAAAACATTGTCTTTCTGATATTCATACGAAGTATAGGTTATTCCTCGCCAAGAAAACAGCAGCAGTGAAATAATAATACGTTCTGTAGGTCAGACTCAATGTCATACAGAAGGACAATGACTCACTGAATTGTGAATATCATAAGTTTTTATTTCTGCATACTGTAATATATAGAAGTATGAATATAATATACTTTCATACTCCAATGAAATTACAAGTTATAAAACAACGTATCATGGCATTGCAATAAATTAAAAATCTTTACTACTGCGAGTGTAATCTCGCTGATCATTATTGTTGTTGCAAAGCAAGAATCTTTATTACATACATTATATTAATCTTTATTAATATTAATATAATAGTATATAAATAATACTAAAATAACACTGCGCTAAACCAATCAGAAAGTCTTAAAGAGTGCAAAAGTTCCCGCCCCTTTTCAGCGGCGCTGATTCCGGAAGTATTTTTTTTAATTCATTTTTCCAATTTTAAAATACTCTTCATTAACGAGTTATAAGCCATGAGTTACGCCAATCAGCTGCGAGGAGAATCATAACATTACAAAGACAAAATTTCAAGTATTTAGTGAGGGAAAGAACTACAATCCCATGAAGCACAGCAAACGACGGAGAAATATACTCATTTACAAATGTTGATTATATGTGTAAAAATGATATATTTTACGTTTATAGCAAAATAAGTACGTACAAAAAAAAACATTTCAGTATTTTGAGAGATCGACTCTTTGATCATTTCCGTTGGTTCATGGGAGTGGGCGGAGCTAAAGAGTTATTTTGGAGCATCTTGCTTTTTTCGACTCTCTGATTGGTGGAATTATCCATACAGCATCATGGGTAATGTAGTTTTTCACTAGGAATGCCACAGTTAAACATGACTATTTTAAAAATAAGCCGAAATAATGCGGACTGACGACTTCAGCAGAAGCAAGAACATCACAGTACATCTTCTGCCTGTAAAGGTTTAAGTTATCATTCAAAATCGCTCAAAAAGTTTCCTTATGGAGAAACTTTTACTTCCAGAACTGCTGCATTCTATAGGCAACCAGTTATAAAACTTCTTGACAACCACAACAACCTAGTGTTGTGCCGGTGAAATTAGCACTCGCATTTGTAAATATCTAGTCCTTAATTGTTGTCATCCAAATTGCATCGGCTTATTCAGGCCACTTCTTTATAACACTTTGTTTGGCATAATTTTAAGTTGAATGCACACACGCAGTCTTAATTAAAACCTCATTGAAGATAGCCTTCAAATGAAGCGCCTAAAAGCATATTCCGCAAGGCAAATATTTAAAGCATGCTTTTAGCTTGGCCACTACTGACATGAGCTTATCGCTTGGCTAGCTGGCACTTTTGTTTGGGCTTGAAGAAAAAAGGTTTGCATTGCCCTTTATCAAGGACACTTTGTTAGAAGCAACGGATGTTGTGCTAAGTGCCTGTCTGGAAATGACAGTTCTCTCGTATCTTCTCACCCACTGTACAGAGCTGCTGGGTTCGTTGGCTGTGCTCTCTCTCATAAAGAAGCCGTGCTAAAAGGCTGGCGTAACAACTACATGTCAATTAAAGACAGAATGATACAGAGAGAAGAAAAAAAAACTTATAAGACTCTCAAAAACATTTACCAAAACATTCACAGCTGATGGCAGATGTTTGGCAGAAGAGCTGCTTCTCCGAACTACATTGACAGCCCTGATTTGATACAAGCAATGCTTTTAAATGAAAAATTAAAAGACAAAACTGTACACTGAAAAAGAAAAAACAAACATCCAGTTGTTACCTTCAATGTAAAGATACTGTGGCACCAGTGTCATGAATACAAATTTTAATTCCCATCCGCTATTGGTCAGACAGACACATAGCTCCGCCCCCAAACTCACGCCATTGGTCATTGAGTCAGTGTTGCTGTCTGGCTGTACGGGAAGCTCTAACTAATGGATAAATGTTTGATAGTGGCACAGAACGCAAGATGTTTCCACTTTTAAGGAAAATAAACATAAACAGCTTATTTATTGTTCAGCTCTGAAGTCATTTAGTAGAAAATAATTGAATAAATTAAACACTTCACCAATTCAAAAGGCAGAATGGTCACAGAATGGTGAAATGCACAAGGTTGTTATGTGTTCTCATTAATGTGAATGAGGTTTAATTAACCACCAGTTCCCTGTGCGACCATTCACTAAAATTAACTACAGCTTGGATCTTCACAGAAAGCCAGGGACTTTTGGCACTGGTGAGTTCCCCAAAAAGATCAGAAGGGACGATACAGGAACTGGCAGGCTCCTAACCAGGGCAATAAGCCAAGAAGACAAGAGCGAGAGGCAGAGGAGGGAAAACTAAGAAAATATGAAAATATTCCCAAGACTAAAGAAGGGTAAGTGTTGCATACATTGCGTAGTCTGAGAAGAGAAGAGAAGAGAAGAGAAGAGAAGAGAAGAGAAGAGAAGAGAAGAGAAGAGAAGAGAAGAGAAGAAGAGAAGAGAGAAGAGAAGAGAAGAGAAGAGAAGAGAAGAGAAGAGAAGAGAAGAGAAGACCACAATGGAATAGAATAGAATCAGAACAGAAAAGAACAGAACACAATATAATTTAATAAATATATAGATAAAAAACAACACAGAACAGATGAGAATAATGAAATTAAAATAGAATCGAATAGAATAGAATCGAATAGAATAGAAAAAAGTCAACTTAATGTAACAAAAGAATGGAATAAATAAAATAAAAAAAACAGACAGACAATTACACTTTCAAACAGAACAGAATAAGTACAGCCGAATAGAATACAAAAACATAGAATAGCATAGAACGGAACAAAATAATTAGCACAGAATAGAATGGCACAAAATAAATAAAACAAAACAGAACCAAGATAGAACCATAAAATAGAACAAAATGGAACAAATAAAACAAACAACAAGAAAGAACTAATAACATACCAGAAATTGCATCAAACAAACAAATGAAACAAAAATGAAAAAGAACCAAAAGAGCAAAACAGAACAATACCATAACATAACATACCATAACATTACATAACAAACAGCATAAAACAGAAGAAATACATAAAAGAACAAGACAGAACCATAACAGTATAATATAACATAACCCAGCTCACTACTGATAAAGCTGTAAAAGCATGGCCTCCTTCCCGTTTTCCTCCTGTAGGAATGCATGTGATCAGGAATGGAAGGCCATACTCCATTACCCACGCAGAGCAGAGCGGACGGCATCCAGCTTGCCTACTAAAGAGTTATGTCATGGTTTCCAAATGTCTTAAGAGAAAAATGACCAAAAATGGATTTTTTGTTTGTTGTTGCTTTTTTCAACACCTCAAGATCTTCTACATACTTAAAGTGCTGCACATAGAGAGGTTTTGATGAAACGCATTCATCTTCCTTGAGCTTGTTTACATTCAAATGCTGCCGTACCGAAGCTTCAGCTCAGATGTGTCAACATATTAACCCGAGAGCTGGTAAATACTTTACAGGACTAATTTGCCATGAAATCCCTGTTCCTCTGAGGGGATTGAATTAAAATTATGTGTCTGATTCTCTACAGTGTCCTGCGCTCAGGCTGTGCCCCGTCTGGGCAGAAAGAACAGCTAGATGCAGGATAGAATGGGAAAATTGTGTGATAATTGCACCGCAAGAGACCATGGCTGTACTGTTGGAGATATGTTATTAAAGCTAGCTTGCTTCCAGAACAACATGCCTGCATGTGTTTGGGGAAGTGATAGAGTGTAATTGAACATAACTACCTTGGGGTGTCAACCAATGCAAAACCATGCAATGGTGTAGGAGTGATATGTCTGGCTCATGAATATTAATTAGTTGACGTAACACACTTCCAGTAATCGTGACTGACTTGCATAAAACCAGGTATGTGGGTGCCTGGGATCCCTTATAAAATCCCAACGCTGGTTACAATTTTTGTCTTTGTACAATAACCAAACTCGTAAATTATAATGACTAATTCTGAACATATAAGGGTTGCTACATCTCAGTGATCAATAAATATAATGTAGATTTGTTAAAACATGTCACACAGCATTATATGACACTAAATCCTACACTATTTCGTTTTTGCAATTGTGGGCACCAAACCCTGATTTTACCATTAAAACAAAGTATAGACTGATCAGTGTCTCATTAACCTTACAAATTACATATGAACACAAGTCATTTTAAGGCACTACACAACACTTCAGAAAATCAATATGCTTTCAATAAGCACCTGTAATACAGCAACAGCTCTGAGCTCATTTCAATTCAAGTTAACATGAGCAAGTGAGTAATCTCAGTTGATTCAGTGATGAAGTGACCAATTCAGATTTAGACTGATGACTCTCAAGATCTCATTAATCTCTTTTGCCAATCGGTTTGACTAAGTGATTAAAAAGAGATGCACCAATCAAGTGATTTGGCAGGTCAACACAATGGCAATGCAATTGTAAAAACCAAAAAAGGTGAGAATTCAGGTTTGTTACCTCTCTGGATTTCCTATGTCTGTCCTTGCCTTCACTGTGCCGGTCTCTTTCCTTCCCTTCTTCCCCAGTGTGACTGGAGTAAGAAACAGTCCTCCAGTCTCGAGGTGAGTTGGTGATGCTGGCCACTTTGGACTCAGTGGCACTGTTCTCCTCGGTTAGCGACCTGGACGACCTGCGTGTGAATACGGTTTTCTTTAAAGCTTTTACCCTCAAGCTTTCGCTTACATCAGCCTCCGGGCAGCAAGTCCATTCCGGACTTTTTTCCACTTTCATGTTGTGTCCGGTGGTGTGACACTGGAAAACGTGAGGTGAGAGGTTTGCGTCAGTCTTAATCTGCTCTACCATACCATTATCACTTGATTTCCCATTAGCTTCCGGTTCTTGAATCTTCTCATCCAGCTTGGTAAGCTTCGAGAGGACCTGAGAGATCTCTCCTCGAACCCCTGAAAGAGATTCAAGCTTCTTCTCAATCTCACCAATCCTGAGTACCAGTTTGCAGACGCTCTCTTTGAGCTCATCATCAGAGTTCTCCAGGGACTGGAAGAGGCGGTCAAGTTTGATGCTGGTTTTGCCCAGCTTGACAGTGTTGTGTTCAGGTGAGCTGTCCCCATCTGATTTCACCACCTGAGACAGTGAGCCATTGCTGTTGTAGCACGATGACTGCACAACTCCAAGAGAGCCACACACACTCATGTCATCCAGAAAGCGAAAGATGTCGCTGATATCGTCGCTGACAATCTCCGAGTCCTCATCTGAGTGTTTGAATGGTGGCCTCTCTCCATATTTGTTGTGACCGGGGTAATCTTTCACTTTTCTAGGTTCAGATTTTTCCGTCTGGGTCCCAACACTCATGCCATTGTCCACATTGCTTGACTGAAACGATGGACAGTTGATGTTCTTGTCCTTATACCTTTTCCCACCCTCTCTTTTCTCAACACTCGGTCCGCAAGCCACAGAAGCCATGTCTTTTGTTTTGGCTCCATTTGACTTCTTGGAGAAACCTGAGGGAGAGGCAGTGGGCTTGTCTTTTGCACACTGAAAGTGTTGGTCGTTTTCCATGTTATGACGATGACTGTCCTTTGCCACTTTACCGTTCAAGAAGGACCTCTCAAAGTCAGGACCTTCTTCGGCATTCAGACTCAAGCTCTTGACAGGCCAGGCTGGCTGTTTGCCATGCTTGCTAGAAGTCCTCCTGCTGCTCACACATTCAGAAACTGTTGTAGGTCCAAAGTAGGTGGATGCTTGCAAGTCGTCCAGGCTCTCATGCTTAACCCGCCCTTTGTTCTGGATGGGTGAGCTGACGGGTTCAAAGTATGGGTTGCTGTATGGCAGCTCAAAACTGTGATTGAAGAAAGTGGGAGGCTTGTTCAGCTCCCTCCTGTGGTGGTAATCACCACCAGCTTTGGGATTCGCTCTGCACTCCGTGGTGATCACATGGGGCGAAAAGGCAACAAGGTTGTGAAAATCCTCTTTGAAGATATTACGCTTTTTCACACATGAGTGTACGGTGAAAGGCTCTATCCCTGGGTTGACATGGAGAGATTCCTGGTCCGTTGTAGACTCGCTGTCGATGTCCATGGGGAAGTAAGTGCTCTGCATCTCGCACGGAGGAGGACTGACGCTGCCGTACTGTGGCAGATGCTGTAGTTTATCCAGAGATGCTGCCCTACATTTCAGATCCTTGTTGACTCCCAAGAGGAAGTTGGGGTCTGAGGTTGGTATAAATTGCTGGCAGTTGTTGCAGTCAGACTTCGGGCAGGGTGACTTGCGTGGGATGTGATGACCCCTGGTGTCCAAGAGGTTGTACGCCCTGTCATTGTCGTTGAATTTATATACATCTGAGTCAGATCGACAGGACTCAAAGGATTGGTTCTTGTGAAACTTGGGTCTTGGACCCATTGGCAGCTTGTCTTTGGCCATTCCTCCATTCATCTGGATGAGATTAAACATGGTGACAATGTCCGCAGCCACCATGAGCTTCTTGGACTGTTGGTCCTCCACCGAGCACCTCATCTTGTCTTTGAATAAGGTTGCGGGGAAAGCTGGATCCAAACATGCTGTGTAGAACAGCAAACTCCTCAGCTTAGCCAAATGGACCAAGTCAAACCTGGCACATAAGGACTTACAAAGGTCTTGGTATGAAACTGTACTGTACTTGGTATCCAACTCCTCCAAAATCCTCACAAGAAAGAGGGAATACTCTGGCATGGCATCCATTGCTGTTTTTATTCTTGATTTTGTGAAGAAAGGACAGCCTGCAGGGGACAGATGAATGATTAGTGACTGAAGAAATGTGAGCCATCTGCCAAACTACCACATAAATCAATTCAGTATGCAGGACCATATCCATCACAGACATAGACAGAATACTGATTGATCAATATGGGGATTTCAGTTCAGTTACTAATTTTCAAACTTTTACAGAGGGTTCAAAAAGTCTGAGACCACATTCAAAATATAGGACTCAAAAGTTTTAGGATTAAAAAAAAATTCAAATGAAATACTTCAGATTTTTGCACAATTTCTATCTCTGCAATCGAATAAGTACATATGTGAAATTAATTATGTGACTCCCTTTTGCAAAAGATCAGATTTTCATGAATACAAGATGCTCTTAGCAACTCAAATCATGCTGGATAACCATGTACAGTCTATGCCAGCTCAAGTTACTGTCATTTAAAAAATTCTGGAAAAAAAAAAAAATCCTATGCAACATTCAATTTACTTACTGATGTAGTCGCCTACTTTATAGAGTTTGTAATTAAAAAGAATAAAGCTATAATAGCTCAGATCATCTGGTCTTGAAAAAAATTCACGAGAAACATTTGAATTCATATTGAGATTCACAGACAACAGATTTAGCAAATATGAGCACAGCTTCAGATATTGTTGAGATCTGTTCTGAAACTGCAAGAAAGCACAAGATTATTTCTCACATTTTTAAAGCATTTGCTCTCCATTTGACCACATTGCTATCGATGTGAAACAACTGAGATAAGAAAGAAATCACATTTTTCATTTTTCTTACCTATGTATTTGTGCCCCACTGCACTGGTCCCTCCAGTCTTGAATATAAAAGAAAAGAAAAGAACGGAAACAGGTCATTATTTGATTTGATGAAAATCTGATAGGAACCTGAACTACTTAATTAAATGAAACTGTTGTTTTACACACGCAACTATGCAGTTTCAGTTACATAATAGGACTGTAAATCAATTTGCAGAGCAAGTATATGCATGTATAAAAATCCTGTCTCCAAGTCGCGTAAAAAATCGATGGTAAAAAAGCAGCACAAATGCACACATTCACAATCACAAGAGTATGTAGAAAGAGCGGGGTTTAAAACATCCCACAACAATTTGAAAATACAATATTTTAGACCCATAATAAATGACAAAGAAGAATAAAAAAAGAACACACACCTATTCAACGGTCCCATCTGCTGTCCCCTGGATCGACAGTGGAGAAAAAAGAAATGGACAAGGACGTTTAACTCAGAAGTGCATTATTAATCCACAGACATTTCTTTGCAGTTGCACGGCACATGCATCAACATCGTATCCCCGCGTCCTCCTGACCATTGGGAATGCAATGGAATGGCCTCTCTTCATCTGTATCCCATCCGGATTGCAGGGGGAGTTTGGCGAGGGAGCTGCTCTCTCTCCATCTGATGGAGCTCAGAGAGCTCAACTCGTCTTTGTTTCCACCTAGAATGACGTAATTTCACCTTAAGACCATTTGCGAGCGCGTGGATGCAGGTTAAGGAATTGACAACGGGAATTAAATGGTATTATGAATTTAATAGAACGCGCAGCGTGACGCGTCAGAGGCTCAGCCATGCGGGAAACGCGTGGGGCGGATAACAAACACCGCATTGGGATAACGCTGCTCTCTCGCGCTCTTCTCACAGACCTGTGCATGTTCACTTCGTGCTGCCTGAGGACGCATACGTGTTTAAATGGAAAAGAAAACTAACGCGAAGTGAAGAAGTTGAGAAGCGCATCCTTGGAGCCTCGAGCTGCCACAGAAAATACGGGGCTAGTTGTCTCTTGATTTAAACACACCATATGGTGTAAGTTGTCACAGTGGAAATCTATTCAATAAATAAACTTAAAACAATGTATAAAATAGCATAAATAAATAAAGATAAAATATAGATTTAGGCTATTATATATAATTATATATATAGAATATAGGCTATAATTTTTTTTTTTTTTTTTTATGGCCGATAATTTTATGTTTACCTTTCTGATAACTGATATGTACTACATATGTATGTACATATATATATGATGAACTAATTGGGCTGAATTTACCTACTGGATGTGCATAATATCAATAAATGGAAATTATTGGCAGACCCGGTACTAAAAACAAAAACTAATTAGGTAATGCATAATTTCTACATATCTATATTCTAAATTATGTACAACCATATGGATGGCTTTGCTGTGGTATTTGATGCTTATTTATTATTCTTCCATAAAACATACCACAGTTTGATTCATAGTAGTATTGACACTTGGCCATAAAAATAATGTAGTGATAAAGAAAGTAATAAATAAAAAAAAATAAAAATGAAATATAGCTGGTAAATTATGGTGGTGTCTCTAAGACAACATGAATTCATAAACATCAGATGCCATGCATCATGCATAATTTCTGATAATAGCCCCTGCCTGGGCTGAAAGATTTTCATTAGATTATTAGTTGAACCTTGCATGAACCTTCAGGGAACTCTGGCCATTCGTTTATGTTTGCACCACTAACATCAATGTCAGACGCAACTCTTGCCACCAAGTGAAGTCAATATCACTGCTCCTGACAAATCAATATCGTATTACTGTTCACTCAGCATTGCTCTAAACTCTTGTTAGCATATGGCTATAGATTTTGCACACTGTCAAAAATGTGGGTAGACTTCAGCGAGCATTCATACACACACACACACACACACACACACACACACACAAAAAAAAACATGCACAGAAATGGCTTAAAATTGCAGTGCTCAGAAGGGTATATTGCGCTATGACATCACTTCACTGCGTAATGTGATCGTTAAAATGAATTACATGTTTTCTGCAGATGAGAGGAGAGAGACTTAAGGGACCCTTTAAAATATTAATAATTCAAAAAATACCAATAGCCTATGACAGTGGTTCTCAACATGGTTTTAGTTCAGATTTTAAAATGGCAACCAAACACAGAACAAAACCTGCAATCATACAAAAGTATTTATTTTTGCGTTGTCCCACAATTTTAGAACTTCTAAAGCTAAAGCTGATCTGTGTATTTACCATCACTAAATGGAAATGCAAATATTACATTTCAAAAAGGTTTCTCAAACACTCCCCCTGTCTCTCATTGGTCAGCCAAAGAGATAGCCCCGCCCTACAATCACTTCATTGGGTGAGGCAGTGTTGTGGTTGTAACCCCTCTACTCGGGTCCTACCCAACCTGTTCTGAGCGGGCCTCAATCCTGGGTTTTCCGACATGGGAGTCGGACGCTCTAACACGGAGGTTAAAGGCTGCAACCCCTAGTGTCTATCGCCAGAGCATCTGTTGAGGTCAGAGGAGTGAGGTTTACTCACACAGCAACTTCTAGTTGGCCTCCGTTACACTCACCCTCCCAAACCTCACTCCCGTTCGGGTCACGGCACCAATGTAACCACTCTACCCGGGTATATTAATGAAATAACTGAGCTTTGAGGTTGATTTTAAGGACACACACACACACACACAAGTACTGCTTTCATTTGGAGTGAATGTATGAAAGTGTAAAATGACCTTCAGAAGAGTAGCTCAACTCCAACAACTCGGTAAAGTCTCTGACCAATATTCTTAATTTTCCAGCTGACTAAACAGTGGTAAAGGAGGCCAGACTCGATGCATGTTACCTCACACCAAGGGGAGGCCTATCAAAGTGCAGGAAGATTCATGCATGAAACGATGGGCTTTTGAAACTCTGAACAAGTATGATTGGATCTTCTCAATATCAAGGACAGTAGGGGGCTGTCTTGTTCTTATCAGGCGGGAATCAGCATTGCACAATCTCGCTTACAGATGAAGGGACAACATACTCTGGGAATATTATTCTTTTTACTTTTGCATTTTCATGCCAGTGTGCATCACAAGAATTTAAACATCCTGGATCATTCCTACGCAGTATACATGTCCTATCTTATGCATCAATACACCGAAAATATTAAAGAAACACTTTTCAAAGATGAAAATCAGGGTGCCGCAAAAGAAATATTACAAGTGTTTCTTTCTTTTTTTTTTCATGTTGTTTTAAGTTTTTTCCTCATACAACAAAAGTCAATTCCTTGGTGACATCATCCTCCAGGAAATGACATCACATTTTGGTACAAAAACAACAAAAGTATCAGTAAGTTATGGAATAAAAAAAAAATGTAACTCTTTTTCCTCATAATTCCAACTAAAGTCAGAATTGTGGTATATAAATGCAATTTTGAGAAATAAGATGATTGACCCTTCACAAAGTCCCGCCCCCTTTAGTTACTGTTGCTATGTCCGACAAGTCATGCGCTTTCACTCCACACATCATGTTTTCACGCAGTGAAAAACACATCCTGGAGCAAAGAGGACACTGACAACACGTCAACAGACATATGAAACAGTTTCTTATTTAATACTAAAGAAGTTTAAACAATAAATAGCGTCTAGTGTGTCTTTAATGTGCCGTGACAGATCGCTGTAGCTCCTCGTGAAGCGATCATCTCTTCATACTAGCTCATTTATAGCATCAAATAAACATGAATGAACATCAGAAGGAATGTTGTTTCAAGCGCGGAAAGACGTGAGGACACAAAATTTTTCAAAGTTCACCAACATTAATCTACTAACTCCCCTGACTGCTTTGTCGGACAAAATGGCAGATTCGGGGTTATGATTGGTCAGATCGCCTGTCAATCAAACTGCCAGCGAAGGGTCAATTGTGCGCTAAAAAGTTCCAATTACCTTTTGCATTTTTTTTTCATGGCAGAAACAAGCATGCTTAGTAAGAATTAGCAGTTTGAGCAAATTTCAGAAATTAGTACAATATGGAAATATCAACATTTATGACAGTCTTGCTCTGTGTTTCTATGCTGGAACAAATATCACCCTAACATTTGCTCTCATCTTTCATCTGATATCATATTCGTTATGGTTACATATTGTAATTCTTTCATTATTAATACATTAGTGTGTCTCTGAGGGGGAAGGAAAGAAGCACCTTCAGTATTATGTGATGTATATCACTGCTGTTAGATAATACGCCAAAGGCTGAGAATGCACACACACACCAACACACACACTAATCAGTAGTGACCTTGAATTTCCTTGAACCTCTTTATCAGCCTCCTGCATGCTGCAACGTCTGTCATAACCTTGTGTATACTTTAGTGTTCCAAATCACTAGCTTATAGGGAGCATCCAAACTGAAATGATACCTCATAAGTGACTGATATGAAGCAAAACAGAGACTCACTTTGCAAAAGAAAGACACATGATAAATAGTTTTCTGTCTAAATGTATATGCACATAGACCTCAATGCTTGGTAATGTATTCAATAATGGTGACAATCAACGAATGTCAAAAGATGAACTTTCAACATCACCACTAACAATGATGACAAAATTAATAGCAACTGCATTGTGTCTATTTATAATGTAGGAGGCGGGATAGCTCCAATTCTAGAGAGCATTTGATTGGACTGGAAATCTGATGAGAAGTGCAGAGGGATGTCATCAAAATCTTTGATCCGTTTTGGTTAAAGTGAGAGATTGTAAGTTTATGAATTATCAGTGGCACTATTCAATATTAAATCGTTTAAATTGTGTTCGGCAAGTTGGAGAAACATTGGGGGGGGGGGGGGGGGGGGGGGGGTATTGTTGGTCTAAAATGTTTCTAATTCAAATTTCTCAGCATCTTTGACACTCAGAGTCTGGCAAAAGGAATAAAATATTATTTATTTTGCACCCTGGGGTGTACTAACTTAGAGTTGGCATGACACAGAAGTCTTTTCTTCTATTGTGATGTATATCTGAGTCAAATGGCTCCATGAACAAGAATAAATGTAGGGCGGGGCTTGATTTTGTCCAAGGGGATTTGATTGGATAGTTGTGGTTTTCTATTGGTTCATTGACAGGTTGCCCCGCCCTCGCGTCAATAAACACGTCATCAGAGACGAGATGTCGCCGCAAGAGCCTCCCCGAAGTTATTTTGATTAAAGATTACAATGGCACATGGAATTAAGTGAGGAACAATTGGCCATTGAATTATTAGAAAATAATGCATGACGTGAAGTTATTTTTAACAATTCAACGGCTCAGAGTCAATTATTCTGCTTATACTACGGTTACCACACCTCAATACACTGTTCACATGTTGCATTTCAAGACATTTTGGGGTTTTTGTCCTTGATACTCACTCGTGTGTGAGACTAATTCGTTACGCGTCTCATCCAAAGCCTCGGTTGCTTACTCCAAAATGTAATTTTAGAACTAGTAACAAAGGATTGAGCCATATAGCAGTCTGAAACAGTTATTAACACAGTTAATTGAGAGCGAGAGAGAGAAATAAGCATATGTGAATAAGCATATGCGCTTTCAGGATGTATTTTGTGTCAATAATTTGTTGTTTTTATCCTATTGTTTATTATATTTCTTTTCTTGGTCAGTGTCATTGTGGGTGTTGTTTCTTTTGCTGGTTTAGGCTGTAAGGGCCTTTTGAAATAAGTGAAATCCTTTGGCGAGGTGATATGAAACTGTAATTCGGTCAAGATCTGCCGGGAACTACTTTAGCCGTGAGTTCGCTGAAAATATTTGCACTCTTTAGAACGTTCATAAAAGATAAATTATGTATAATAAATACTGGAATATCCAATATTCCAAATATTCCTTTTTCCAAATGATGGAAGGCATCTAAATATCCCAAACAACAGTTTTGACAAATCATGACTTTGACAGAAAATGAGAATTATCAAAAGTTTACAACTATACAACTGTCAGATAAACAGTCTTGATACTCACAGAAAAAAGAAGATGAAAACTGATTTGTATGTTTTCTCTGATTCATTTCAAGGTGGAAATGTTTTAAATTTCTCAAAACTAAATGGCGGGTGAAACTGCGGGACTTGTGTTCTCTCATATCTCAAGAATCAGTAGGAGGAAATGGGATTGGCAAATTGTGATCACATCTGACACTAAACCAATTGTTGTGCTCGGAGGAAGTGCCGGAGGACTAATCTTTGGTAAATCTCAAGTTTTGTTTTTCTTTAGAGCTCAGGTGCTTTGGTGGCCCATTTTAATGCACCTTAAATTGATTATGATTTGCCACTAGTGAAGTAATTGAAATGCCAAGTGCTGATAGCGTCAGCATGCAGGAACACTCAGGTAATCAGCTCAATTTAGGAGCTTTTCATTTGAAATGCATGAAGGCTGCATGAATGAGTCACACAATCTGTTACAAAAAATTTGTGTAGCTTTCAGGTAGAAGAGAAGATGTTTTCTTTGACCCTCTGCTCTCACACCTGAGCGGCCATTGTTTCCTTTAAGAGAAAAGTAGATGTCGCCGTTACTACAGCTCTTTAATTTAGCAAAGACTCGAATTGCTCATTCAGTCTGATGAATTAATGAAAAGATTTAAAAATGTTATGAAACTTTTTGGTGTGCTATTTCAACGGTTCAGATGGCCAAATGGATAAAAAACCCTCTTACACTGAAGATCAGAATGTCATGCAATTACCAATGAGATCATACAGAAGTTTACGTAGGGATTCAGCTCATATATGTTTTAAACATTTGCATATACAAATGTAATTATTTACGTATAAAAAATACTAAAATGACAAAAAATCACAACATTCAGCCGCCTATTACCGTTTCAATACAATTGAGAAATAGTTCAATATTGTGACAAGCAGGGCGAGCGAGAGCCGTGAGGGAACGGAGCGAGGCCGGTGACTCGAGAGATCATGAGTGTCAGCTGCTCGCCACACCGGTCTCGTATCTCTCACGGAGGAGCTCTGGAAGCATAAAAGGGGAGCGACGACAATGAAGGACGAGAGAGGACCAGGCCTGGACTTTATGTTGTGTTTTATTTTGTTTGTGTGGGCGGCAGTCGCCGTGAGGAACTGCCGCCCTTTTACTTTCGTTTTATTGTTTGCTTATTTGGAAATTATAAGTTGTTGAATGTTCGCCGGTTCCGTCTCCTTCTTCCCGTTCTTAAGAACTGTGTTACAAATACATTCAAAAACATCTAAAGTAACTATATGGTCATTTATGATTTAATAAATGACATTATAGGACTTGTTTTGTCTCATATCTCAACAATCAGATTGCCAAATTGTGATAACATCTGACACTGAACCAATTGCTGGTCTTATAAAGATTTGTATACTTCTAAATTTGTGTAAAAAAAAAAAAATGACAAATGTATTTGAAGCAAAAAAGCATGTTGAATTGCACTATTTGAAAAACAAAAATCCATTGCATTAACAGTACTTGCATTGTACTTTAAGGGCTTGCATTTTTAAGGTCTGAAATTCAACATGGTTGTATATTTAAGCTGTAATTATTTCAATTCAATACATTTTCTTTGTTAAAAATTCAATAAACCATATTTGTCCTGAAAATATAATGAATTAAAATGCAATAAATGGATGTGACGAGCAGGGCTGGCGAGAGCCAAGGGGGAAGGAAACCTCGTTACAAAGGATTTTTATTTATTTAATTAATTTTTTTTTTTTTTACAATTAGTGCAATTCAGCATGCTTTTTTGTTTTAAATATATTTGTCATTATTTTACTTCCATGCAGAAATCATACTTCGTACATAAATACTCCATTTAGACGCTGTCAATACATCCATCTAACTTTATATAATATACTCCATTATATAATAACAGATCATGAGGTCAATCAATGTACATTCGTTGAACATTGTGTAATGTTTATTTATGAACGTTATTTAAAAGTGTAGCCTGTTCTGGAAATATTTCTCTAATGCATTTTCTCTGTAGATTCCCATGAACAAACCTGCTCTGAGACGAACCATTTCATCTGAACCACAATGCGTAAAAGACTTTGTTGAAAAGCCCAGGTTTTTTTTAATACTATTTTCTGATTTGATGTTGATAAGGGAGTCCTTGAGAACGCCCCCTGGCGATCACAAACCAAAACTACAATGCCAGTACAGTCCTTTAAAGCTATTCAACAGGGTGCTTAAAATCTTTATCTCCATTGAGAAAATGAAAAGGGTTTTTTCTACATCCAGAACCGAACTGTAGCGCTTTCGCAAATTGGCAATCTTTAAGGGCATATATTAGCTCTCTGTTAAATTCTGAGTGAGGAGAGGAAAGACCAGAAGAGAAGGGATAAAAGACGTAATTAATCTTTCTTAATGATATGCAAAAAGATAGCAAGGTCAAAGGATCTATTCACGCTGAACCTCAATCACAAAGCGCGCCCACACACAAACACATTTTGGTTTTTTCATGATTTATGGGGACTTTCCATAGACATAATGATTTTTATAGAGGACAAACTATTTATTCTATCTCTTAACCCTAAACCTACCCATCACTGGAAAACTTTCTGAATTTTTACACATCATTCAGTTTGATTTATAAGCTGTTTTCCTCATGGGGACCAAAAACGGTCAAAGATTTTGGATTTTTGGACAACGATTTTCTTCATGTAGGGTTTACCATGACCCATTTTACTTCTGTTATCTTAAAGCATTTCTAATTGAATCAATGCATTTACCAAGATTTTATCCATCTAGAACTGTTTGATGAGATCTTTTATTTGAATATTTTTTGCTTTGTTACTTTCAGTTTTGATTTTATGTTGATTTTAATGACATTTTAGCATTTATCATGCTTCTAAATTGTAAACCAATACACAGAATCACAATTTGAAATTAAAATACTTTGATATGCATTATACCTTGACCGTTCGCAAAGTCCCGCCCCCTTTAGTTACTGTTGCTTTTGTCCGACAACACAAGCCGTTCTCACGCCACACATCATGTTCTCACGAAGTGAAAAATACATTGCGCAGCAAAGAGGACACTGACAACATATGAAACGGTTTCATATTTAATATATCAATATAAATCAATATAAATAGCGTCTAGTGTGTCTTTAATGTGTCGCTGTAGCTCCTCGTGAAGCGATCATCTCTTCATACTAGTTCATTTATAGCATCAAATAAACATGAATGAACATCAGAAGGAATGTTGTTTCAAGCGCGGAAAGACGTGAGGACACAGAATTATTCAAATTCATATTCATTCGGGGTTATGATTGGTCAGATTACCTGTCAATCAAACTGTTTGGGAAGGGTCAATTGGTGAAGAAAAGAATCAGTGTAACCCCGTCCTCAGGAGTGAGAGCATCTCATCCCAAAACCACAACAACACTGAAGAAAAAACTAAGCAAATAAGCAGCAAAAAGAGCTTTACAACATGTTTACTTTCGAACCCCGTAGTCAATCTGATACAGCCGTGAGTCTCTGCGCTGATTAAACTAGAACAGTGAAGAGCGGATAAAAGCCTCCGAGTTTAATACCTCTGTCTGCCTCCCCAGAGTTTAGCACTCTTATCTTCTCATTAGTCCCTAAAGAGGAATTTCAGAAGTTATACACGATGAATCGATTTGTGCCAGACATAAAAGACATATTTTCATTCTGCTACTTCAAATAAAAAGAAAGCATATACCTTTTTTCTGTATAAATCATAGTTTAGAATACATTTTGTCGGCTCAAGCTTGTTTTTGAAACAACTTTCACTTCTTTTCATTCACAATGCATCTTCATCCCTTCAGAGACATTATGTCAGTTTTTGATTGGATGGAACATTTCAAACCAACATGGCAGCTGCTGTCACTGTTTTCAAAGTTATGGCCTCGATCAACAATATTACAATAGTCAATACACCAATTTTTCTATAAATAGTACAAAATTAATAAGTAATGTTTATTTTTTTATTATTTTTAATGGATGTTTATTTTATGCTTTTTATGTTTATTGTTGAGGTGGACACGCTATGCTTGAGAAATCCGGTCAAGGACAATGCAAGGAGAACGCACCGGCTTTGAACATGGCTCCTCTTTTTCTTCTTCGCAGGATTTACTGTGGATTGTCAACCAACTTAACTAGAACTAAGTGCATACTGCCACCTACTGTGCTGCGGTGTGATGAGAATTGCATGTAGGCTTGTGTGGATGATGTCCCATATCTCACATGTTTCAAATACTTTAATTTTACCTGAATAGGGTCTATTTTTTAGTCTTTTAATATATTATATATATATATGTATATATATATATATATATATATATATATATATATATATATATATATATAATTCATTCCTTCGATTTATATATAAATCGTTTTTAACAGTTTTTTTCTATTCTATATAGAGTAGATGATTTTGAGGATTTTTACACTTTTAATCGTATATATATATATATCATTCCTTCGATTTATATATAAATCATTTTTAATAGTTTTTTTTCTATATATAGATATAGACTAGATGATTTTGAGGATTTTTACACTTTTAATTGTATATATATATATTACATTATTACATTATTATATACATATACAATTAAAAGAGTAAAATCCTCAAAATCATCTAGTTACTCACAAATTTTTACATTTACTCCAAAATTACAGAGCCCCACACATGACATGCAAGAAAAAAAACTATTAAAATACGATTTATATATAAATCGAAGGAATGAATTAGTAAATCTTGCGCATTAGTTTTTTTCTTGCTTGTCATGTGCGGGGCTCCGTACAAAATAATAACTAAAGGCAGTAGCAATTTAAACAATGTAAATTATTTGGAAACTAATGTTCAGCTTTCCTTTTTAACAGTCATCTTTGTGATCAAGCTGATCACAGACACAGAGTTGTACCTTTAATTTCCCAAAGCTGATTGCCCACTAAAACCCCCACAGTCTTCATGTTTTCATTTCAAGTTTGATTTTGATGTGACATAAAGCGGTGAAATCGAAGTGGCTGAGATCTTTCCTCAGTCTTCCATTAAAGCCATCATTGTCTTCATTCAAGAACACACGAAAACAAGAGGCGGGATTTATCGCATGTCCGATCATATCCATTCTTTGTGCGATGGAGACGTTGCCTCCTCTCGCTTGACTTTTTACATGTTACATTTTGTATTGTTTGCGTTGTTTTTTGTTTGTTTTTTTGTTTTATAATATTATTTTCTCATCCGATTTTTTTGAGGAGACACTGGGTCTTGTATTTGTTTTTAAAATGTCATGACCCTGCTCATTAAATAAAAATAAAAAGCAATAAACTCACTAAGGATTCATTCTGCAAGAGGCAAAATAAACATGCATTTTCTGAACAGTTTAAGTCCTATTGCTCGACTTTATCTTGTGGGAGGGGGACTTTTGTCAGAATGATAGCAATTAGAGGAGTGAGCTGCTCTCTCTCTGTTGGGTGCAGGGAAAGGTCAACCTATTGAGAGTCTGCTACTCATAAACTAAGTATTCATGGCCTGTCGCTGAAATGCTACATTTATACATGCTTGAGTAGGGACTCAGTTATTGCGGAAGGCTTTGACTGGCATATGTGATTGCTGCTCAAGAGCGTCTGACATAAGAGGATATGGAGAGCAGATCGAAGATGTGCTCTTTATTAATGACACAAGGAAGATGATGTCATAGCTGAAGCCTTAATTAATAATTCAAATTTATTCTGAATTGCCTTCAGCTAGTGCACAACGGAGCTAAAGACTCCCGTAAATTAAATTAGGTTATTTTTTGAGGCACTTTTGGCCATTTTTATGTTTAAAGTCATCATGAAACAGAAGTCTTTTCCTCATGTTGTGGAAGAGCTGCTCAAACTAGAAAAGATGTAGGGTGGGGCTTGATTTTGCCAATGGGGAATTGATTTTTTGGTTGTGGTTTACTATTGGTCGATCTCATGTAAGTGACAGGTTGCCCCGCCCTCAAGCCAGTAAACATGTCATCAGAAAAGAGATGTCACTGCAAGAGGGAGGGAAAGTCATTTTGATTAAAGATTATGATGGCAGATGAATAACATAATAATATTGCAAAACACATTGCATTGCATTCCTCTGCCAGCATATTACAATGTTTATTTTGATGTTTTTTTTTTTAAATGTTAGATAAAAAAAAAAGACTTTCTGAAAAACATAAATTTCATGAATAAGGCACTTGTCTCGGAATATTCATGATAATAACAGGGATTCTGTGTTTTTTACTCTGTTAGATAAAAAAAAAAAATCAAATAAATCTGCATGCAGTGACCAACAACATGACACAATTGACCCTTCGCTGGGATTTGATTGACAGGCGTCATGACCAATCATAAACCCGAATTCGCCATTTTGTCTGACAAAGCAGTCAGGAGAGTTAGTAGATTAACGTTGGTGAACTTGAACTTGAAAAATCGTGTGTCCTCACGTCTTTCCGCTCTTGAAGCAACATTCCTCCTGATGTTCATTCATGTTTATTTGATGCTATAAATGAACTAGTATGAAGAGATGATTGGGTCTTTGCGAATGGTCAATTATTACTACTCCATTTGTCTTTAAAATCAAATCATAATCCATTACATTATGCAATTGCAACTGCCTTTGATATGCATTATTTTGCGATGTCATGCCGTGCTTAACCACGTGCAGCACTGTCAAAGCATTTTTTGTCTGCTGTGGCTTTTAATGTTTTGAAGGTTGTTTCACTAGGCTAAATTCATTGTCACCATTGCTGCCTTGACAGGTAATAAATAATGCATTATATATTAGATGGTCCTTCCAGGCACTTGGTGCTTTAATCTCTGAAAGAAAACATGATATAAAAGCCAATGATTCAAACATACAAGAAGTAATTACCCAAAACATGCCAGTCACTAACATAGTAAACAAGGCAGGATAGGAGCACTGAGTGCGTCTCCACTTGTTCTGTTCTTCTCCTTCCGAGCTTTTGTTAAAGGACGTCTGCTGTCAAGGTTGTTTTTCTTTTAAATGTCTGAATGAAATGCTGTGAAATGCAATGCATGCAGCAACGGCCATGTGCCCGAGAGAGCTGATATGAGCCAGACCTGGATGGATTTAAAGCACAGCTCTGTCTCAATTGCTTTTCACAGCTCATTAGATGTGCTGTTTAACTGTGATGGACGCTGGCGGCTTTCACTCAACATACGGGAGTGTAAATGTGTGTGCGTGTGTCCTGAGAGAACACAAAGCAGGAGTCAGCAGAACAACTGAAGAAATGAACAAGACTGCAGACTGAAATCCAATATTGCACTACAACACAGTATGACACACTCACAGTATTCAGTGGTGCACACACTGCATTTACACTGTCAATTCACATGAGTCTTTCTTCTAATAAGGATAGGAAAACATAAATATATATATATATATATATATATATATATATATGTGTGTGTGTGTGTGTGTGTGTGTGTGTGTGTGTATATATATATATATATATATATATATATATATATATATAAACAGAACATATACAAATTGATATATATAAATATATATATATCAGATAACACACTTAAGCGAAACATGGTCAGGTCAAAGTGTCTGAATAGTTTTTGGTCCCAAATATTTATCAATTTGACTGGTAGTCCACTGTATGAAGAATTTTTGGGTATACTATGTCACAGTTTATTTTGCTACCTTGACAGCAACATAGTGTCGGCCCAGATCCGGCCCACATCTGGTCCGTGTGTAATCCACATGTACTCGCTTACATAAATGAACTAAAGTGTCCTGCACACACTAGTAAAATATATCAAAGATGTCTGAATGATTTTGGTTTAACTGTAAATTTGGTGTGACTGTATATATGTATATATATATATATATATATATATATATAAAACAAATGAGTAAGTATTCAATTAAAAAAATACTATCAAAAACATGCCTTCTTTTTTCCCAAAATAAAGCAATATTTTTATATTTTTACATCTGCAATCTAATATGTAAGAACTTCCATAAATCCTTCATTAACAAACAGAGAAAATCTTTGAAATTCAACATAATACAATGTCACGATCACTTTTTTCCCCAATACACAAAATTCAAATCAATTCATCTCAAAATTTGTTCGACTGACTCTAACAAATGTTGATTTTCAGATGAAATGGCAAAATTACGAAAAGCATATACATTCATCCAATGTGCTGAGATGAAATTTTGTGTGCCATAAATGGTCAAGAGAGAAACAAATCTTCACCATTTTTAGGGGAATTCCCAATCTTCCCCTATCATATTTATATCTGCAAAAATATAATGAAATATATGCGTTCTGAATTGCTTGCAAAAGGTTTTTATTTGAATGGCTGTCAAGAAAGATGCTTTTTGCGGTCAAATTTTGTAATTACAGGATCAACCTGTAAGCAGGGACTAACAGAGTCACGCTAACCAGCCAAACAAACAACCACGTAAATATGTGAGAAAAACATACGATGTCATCTGGTACGAGAACAGACGTGCGCAGATTATATTCAAAATTTCGTGAACCATTTGCGAGTTATTCCGTTTAAAATGTCTACATTTTAACTTTGCATATTGTATAATGTATGGTAAGAGTATTGCTGTGGTGTCTTTTGTAATATTTTTATAGGCTATATCATACCACTTGTTCTTTACATCACAGGCATTTCAGATCATGTCTTCGATGCTAACGATACATATCTCCAAATTTGAATTTGCAAAATCTTTATATATTTTAAATAGCCCAAAATTATATAAATTTTGTTTATAATAACGGTTATGTAACACGGAGTCAGCGGGTTTAAATCCAAGTGCAGCTTGGATCAACTCAACAGCAAACAGTAGTAACAGGGAAAAGGCAAGCTCGTAGTAAATAATCCAGGCTAAGGTCAAAAAGGCAGGCAGATAAACAACAATACGATGAACCAGGCAGGATTCGAAAACAGGCAAAAGAAGACAAGGATAGCGCTCAGAAAAGTTACAGGAATAACAAGACTTCGCAAATAATCTGGGCTACAGAACAGACTTTAACAGTGAACTAGATTGTTTGCAGCTGGGCCGTAATCAACATAAGGGGCTTATGGGAGATGTAGTGTGAATGATAGAGTCCTTGAAATGGGAGGGCGACATCTAGTGGCAGGTGGATGGAGGACGACGGAACAGATTCATTACAGGTTAGTTCCTGTCCTTGATTCTGATCGGTCACTTCACGATAAAACACTGTAGATGTTCACGGTCAGGGACTATTTTTTCCGGCGGAAGGAGGGCATTTGCGGATTTTACTTCATGAAAGTAGCATTGATACATATTTTTGGCTTTAATATTTATATTATGTGGTAACCACAAGGTACTCAAGGCGAGTGCTGTATCGTGAATAAATCAGGGTTGCGTCGTGCCTAACAATGCCCTTCATATGTGACTCATTCACCATACAGTACAGCCTCGAGTACCTTATTGCTCACTTATAAAAATATGTATTTTCTCCAACTCTTGAATTTTAATTTTATCGTTTTCAAAGATTAACATGTGAAATTTTGCCACTACTCTGCTGTTCTAAATACATTTTTCACATCCCTAAAAATACATTTGCTGTTTAAAATCCACCTGATTTCTCCATCACTTGAAAATAAATGAGACTTGTGAGTTTGTTCTCCTATTCCAGCCTATAAAAGTCACATCACAGCAGGAAGCAGTTTGATTGTCTGCTCCAACCGACACTTTGTTCCTGCATAGTGCATACTGAAAAAGGTGGGTACAGAAATAAGCTGTAGAAAGACTCCAAAGAAAACGGGTAACACAAGTGTCTTTTAAATGATTAAAGTTTCTGTGGAGACACAACACCCACTGAGGAGCCCGAACTCAGGAAACACAGAACCCACAGATGAGGTGGGAGATCAAATGAGGAAATATGATAGGCCTACTACCATATCCTGCAGGAAGGAAATTCAGATCAAGGAATAACTCAAAGGGTATATGCTGTATTATCGTTACCGTAACAGTAGTCTCGTGATGATACGTCACTTTCTATTCGGAACTGTTCACTTGCTATCGCAACACTACCAACACCTAAATTAATCTGCAGCGGTCACATGAGCTCTCAGAAAATTATGTTGCATTCATGCCACCGCATAATTACCGTAATCTTGAGATGACAACACGTGACGTTCTATTCGGAGCTGTTCATGTCACCACACTGGGAATTATGCGTTTCTATGGCACCACAATCAACGCCTTACAAAATGCAATTACGAGTTCTACGAGGACGTGAACGCTTTTTACGAGCCAGAATCTCGTAGTTACAGTAATTACGTGAATCTCGCTGAAATCTCATATTATGGTAATTACAACATGGTGTACGCACCTACAGCCACTACTGGGTCCTGGCCAGCAAAGAGGCTGCATCCAAAATCATGTACTCTCTTGAATAAGTACTTGTTTTGAACAAGTAATGAACTACTTTGCAACCCCCATAAAAGTATGTTCTTGTAACAGCTCAGGGTGGCTTGGAAAGCTCAAAATAAAGAGATGGTGACGACAACAAAAGTCTTTAATCCAATAGCAAATACAGAAGAGTAAGACACAGTTCACACAAACAATAACTGAGACAGACTGAACAGAACAGGGAGTATAAATAGACATAGCAACTGAGGACACTAAACAGACACGGCTGGACAGAGATTAATAATGAGACACGATAGAAACTGAGAACTAATATAGACAAGACTGAAACTGAACTAAACTGAACATACATGAGACAGTTCTAGTATGAATATGTGTAGTTTGGCCTCACACTTCATGTGCACTTGCGGTCTTGTGGACTTACAATGGCAAAACATTAAAGCATGGGTGACCAGTCCTGTTCCTGGAGATCTACCTTCCTGGAGAGTTTCGATCCCTGGTCCAACAAATCCCAAATGTTGGACCCCTGGCCACAGAACCAAGTGGTGGGCCCCTAACCACACTTTTATTTACAATGCATTAAAACATTAGAATGTAGCCTTCAAATATTTTTAATTAAGAAATTTTTGCTTCAAAAAGATCAAAATGTAAATGTTAGCCTATGATTTGCACTCTTTACAAGAATATGCACGGGACGGTTTGAATGCAGCCGTGCTATCTATTTAAGAATGACTATCAGTTTCAGTATATCAACTTTGTACCAAAGTATCGATAATTTTAACAACACTAATACACTGTGGCAAAGGGATACGCATACCGTTACGCTTCTCTCCGAAGTTATTTTTTTTTTGGGCTGTGACCGAAATCGCTCTTAAATAGGGCACTATTTGAGGGGACAGCCATTTGTAGCGGTGTCCGAAACCATAGTGGACATTATCAGGTGCACTCATTCAATCCCATGATGCACCACAATAACTGAGGTATGCTCAGTAGCTAGAGAATGCAATGTAAGAGTGGAATAAATTTCCACGTCTGACCAGTAGATGGCGCCTACAGCTGAATCACGACCATCTGACGACCGCTGGTCCAATGTGGGTACAGCGTAATATCATACAGGTATAAATTCGAATCAGTGTTCGGTTTCACTCACTCATTTTCATTCGCAAGTGCCATCCCGTAGCCTTCTTTCCCCCTCTCTCCGCTACAGGACCAGACCACTTTCCCTTAGGCGGGAATTGCTTATATGGGAGGACAAATGCTGAAAGGACAAAAAAAAAAAAACCTGAGAAAATTGAGCCTTGCAAAAGTTATTCCTACTGATTGCATGTTATAACCATGTAATTTTGTCATGATAATATCATGGATTGAATAGTAGTTTGTGTGTATATATTCATTTTGCCATAAAGTTTATCAAAAGCAACTTTAAGTTGGTGCTGTGAGTTGGTTGGTGTGTTAAAGGTCACTGCAAATATAGCAGGGTGATTCATGAGTCAAGCCTTGCTGAGATGAATAGTCTATGAATGTTATCAGAATAAGCGCAGCAGAAACAGTGTGTTCTTGCTTAAACATTCACAAGCTGGTCTGTTCAGGTCAGCACACTCCAACCTTACATTCAGTCGATTCGTGTGCTTCACGATAGAGGCGAAAGAGAGAAGTACAAGGAAGATCTGACTAGCTAGTTAAGTCATCGTATCTGAATGTTAACTTTTCAAGAGTGCAAATGTCTTAAACATTAAAGTTTTAAGGAGTCATTTAACAGGTCATTTATTTATTTTTTCTCATGATAAAGTATGTTTACGAGCAAATTCATCAAATATAATCAAAATAATAATAATAAAAAAAAGAATAAAACAAATTTAAATTGAGCAAGTCACTTAACATACTCCCTCCCCAATCAAGGCAGAAACAGTGGCACTGATACAGAGAATAACTCCCGCCGGAGGGACTTTGTGCTTTATAACTTTGTAGACCTTTTTCATGCTCAGACAGCACCATTACACTCGGAAGAAAGCTGGAAATGTAAAAAAAAAAAAGCATAACAGGTCCTCTTTAACTTTGCATTTATGCTTTTGACAGACACTTTTATCCAAAATGACTTACATTGTATTCAAGGTATAACATTTCATCAGTTCATGCATTTCCTGGGAATCGAACACATGACATTAGCTTTGATGTACTATAGTGCCACGCTACAGGAACGCACTTGTTTATTATTTTGTTATTATTTTCATTGATAACTCATAAATTGAACTGCCATGTTTTGTTATTTGGAACATATACAGTATGTTACATATATGCATATGTTCCAATATTAATAGTAGGCCTACCTAGAGTATAAAACATACATTGAGAAATACTTCAATAAATTATTATCAATTATAATATTGAATTTAATAAATTATCATAATATTTAATTACTAAATTATATATATATATATATATATATATATATATATATATATTATATATATATATATATATATATATATATCAGCAACTAAACAGATTTTGGAACAGAGCAATGAGCAATGGAGCATTAGTGAAATGTTTTAGTTATATTATTTTCACAAGTACAAATTCAGTAGATCTTTCTAAAGCTGCTGAGATTTTTAATAAGATCCTCAAGCTTGCATAAATGCATAATATATGACATGTTACAAATGAAAGTTATCAGTCGAAAACCCCAATGCATTTAAATGAAGGAGAACAATGTATCACTCATACTTATTTATATTTTATCAGTCATTTTTACGTAATATCATTTCAAGAACGGCTCAGCCAGCATCCATAGACCTTAACGTCACCCCAATGAGCTTGTGTTAGAACCTCATTTACAGTAGCTATTTAACAGCAATATTGTTCAAATTATTTCATCCATTGCTACAAGCAGCTGTTGTAAAACAAAAAAAAACATCTATTTAAGGGGACAATTGTACCCCTACATGAACTTAGCCGAAAGCTGCAATCCTTGAAGCTAATGTGGTTTCCATCAACGATATGGTTATTTTATACACATCTTTTCTGTAGCGACCACATTAATATCCACAAATGTGTCATACTACAGACATACACTTTAGGAACACTTATTTTTATTGTGTCTAAGCACATTTCAGTAGAGGTCTCATGTTTTTAAATGAGTATTTATTATTCAGTCATGCAAATAATGATTTTAGTATTTCAGCTGAATATTTTAATCCGTGTTATGATAATCAGAAAAACAGATTTACATTGTATTTATATATTTTTTTCTGAATAAAAGGCAACTGGATCTTGCATGTGCAAATGCATCACCTCAAACAATCAATCAATCAATCAATCAATCAACCAGTAAATTAATCACTAAATCAATCAATCAATCAATCAATCAATCAATCAATAAGTCAGGCGATCAAAATCAATCTATCTATCTATCAGCCAGTCCATCAATCAATCAATCAATCAATCAATCATTGTTTCGCCCACTGAATACAGTTTTTATATCTATTTTTTTTTTACTTTATATCGTAAAATATGGACTTTATAACTTGCAATTGTGTGTTTACTTTGCAGAATTCTGAGAAAAAAAGGAAAATTGCAATTTGTCCCAAAATATGTAGGATATAAATGTCAGTAAGTTTTGTTGAAATGCACTGTGAATGTTGAATGGTTTCCTCACTGATTATAAACATTTAGCAGCAAACACTGTGACAGAGACAGATTTTCATTTAGTGATAGACAGAAGACCCTCGGTTGCATTCGACATTCAGTTATTTGTTTATTCTGGCCACAGACATGTACATTATTCTGATCAAACAAGCAATTTTGTACCCGACAGCTGCGATGGCAACAGTGGAGATAATGGATCAGAACTTTATGAACTAATTGGAGCTATCTGAGCAAAACGAGATGCAACTAAATGGTTTCACAATAAAACAAACTTTTTTTTTGTGCAGTGGGATAAATGTGATGGTGTTTCACTCCGATCCTCTAATGACACAGCAGCTGTGGTGTTTTTATTGCTCTGATTAACGCGTGCTGAGGAACGCGCGTAGAGGAAGTGATATCAAGCTGTATTTAATGACTACCATGTCACCTGGTTCAGCTCCAATATGCTGAGCGTCGGCACTATATTTCATGGAACCTGTGCTGACTGAAAAAAATACACTCAAATGTTTCCTGCACAACCACTGCTGAATTTACTGCTTCATAACAAAATAAGTCACATTTTACCAAATGACACTGTCCAAATAGAATTGAGTTGTCCTCAAAGTTCGATTCATGAACAATTGACTCGGGATTTTTTTTTTTTTTTTGTAAAAATAGAGCAACCAGTGTATTCATCAGCACAGTCCTTCATGTCCTTTGCAATCTCAAAAATCTGGCCAACTGATAATACCTAGAAAATCAAAATTGTTTAGGAAGCAGACACACTCATCTTTTTGTCCCACACAGACATCCTTTTGTCCCAATGTGATTAAGACAAAAGAGTGTGCTAGGACCCTCAACGACAACTAAATGACTGTTGTAATCAGGACTGCCAGGGGTGGAGGGCAGGAAAAACGACATCAACAACCCACTGATCACAGGCTATGATCATCACGAGTTGCCTTTGTTCACCTTAGCTCTCCATGCTTGAGACCAATGTATGAACGATCATGGCCTTTCAGGGCCACCAAACCCGGTTCCGGCTAGAGCAGTGCAAGAACAAAGAAAGGCCTCATGAGAAAGACAATTTCTAAACATATTGGCTTGAAACCACAAAAAATAGACAGGAAGACTGTAAGAAACATGTCCTATACACTTTTTTACTCATCCAGGAGACACAGTGGAAACCGCACCAGGAATAAAAGTCAATGTAATCGCACCCACTGAAACGGAAATTTGATAAATCAACCAAACTCACATCAATTCTGGACTCTATGAGTTCAGAACATTGCCACAAGGACTTTGAGAAAGGTTTGGAAAAGTAACAAAGCATTTTCAAGGTCCTATGAACACTGTTTTATTTAAATGTGTATTTTGGAAGAATGCAACAAGTTCCACAGGATGGTAAGGTCTCTTCTGCTGCACGTCTTGTCTTCAACAAGTCATGCCTCTCTTCATCAATCTGCACCGGCTACCACTTGCTGCTCGCACCAAGTTTAAGGCGTTGACGCTTGCTTACAGATCCACCACATGCTCCTACCTCCACTCACTGTTACAACACTACATCCCCACCAGAAGCCTGCGATCACTAATGGAACGAAGGCTTGTGGTACCGTCACAGAGAGGCACAAAATCACTCTCTAGTAGATTCTCGTTCACTGTTCCCTGCTGGTGGAATGATCTCCCTACCTTCATCAGGAATGCAGAATCCTTGGCAATATTCAAGAGATGGCTGAAAACTCATCTCTTTCGTGAGCACTTAACCCCGTCATAAAAAAAATTGCTTGTTTATTTTCCTCACTTGTAAGTTGCTTGGATAAAAGCGTCTGCCAAATGATTAAATGTAAATGTAAATGTAAGGTGGCATGTGATGGGCAGACACCTGGAATGCTATGACCCAATCACATCACCACAGCAGCCAAGGCTGGGATTAGTAATCCCCTCCCCAATGGGAAGGAATAAAAGCTTTCCCAAATGAACAACTTGTTCTGAGAAAATAATAGCACGACCAAGTTTACACCCTTGCAAGTAAACCTTTCACCGCACGGACCTTCAAGCAGCCTAACTGGTCTTTGGCTCCTGACCTGGAAGTACCTCCAACCTACAGAAGATCCTGTGGATCAACCACTGTCTGACCTACAATTCTCTGGGTTACACAAAGAGCCCCAGCACCAGTGCAGCTCTGCAACTGTTGGAAATCAGTCCAGTCTCTCCCTCTGTGAATGGACGGATCCCAGGGGAAGATGTTTTCCTGATCATCTGACCAAGTGAAAACGTAAATATAAGCTAACCATGCCTTTTCCCAAAGGCCTTGGCATTAGGCTGTTTCTATATGAGACTGCTATTTGTGTAGAGATTGTTTATCTAGGGTAAGTGTATACAGACACGTTATCTGTATTCATAGTAAATGCTTATTTACAATTAAATACCAGCATCCAGAGAGACCACAATTGACCAATGGACTGCTAATTACCCATTCATTGCTTCATCCAATCTGGTGCTCATCTACTTGGCATTCATTTTGTTAACGTACATTTGTGCAGTAGTTTCTGTTTGATTATTAACTGTGTCAGTCTTGTGTTGATAATCAGAGGCTCTAAAATCTAGCCCAGATCTCACTAAAACCTTCAGATTGGTCAGATGACAAACTTCTAATTCAGTCAACAATCTTCCATAATTGTTCTTTAGTGTCAAGGTGAGATTCCTTGGCTGGTTCCCAAAAATATAGGAAGGAATCATCTGACACTCTCACACTCCAAAAAACTCAATATTAATATTTAATACCATAAATCACATTTGTGGTGCCCTCGTGTGAGGCTAATCCAAAATCACTAAATATCTCTTTAATTCAAATCAGTTTAAAGATTGTTAGGCTGCATAAATTAGGTCAGCCAGGACCAGGAACACTTCCCATAACACCCAATGTACTTGTTACATCATAAGAGGAATGGCATCTTTGCTCATATTTGTCTGTCGCATTTTTATCCTGGATTTATTCTTATTGAATGGAATCTATTAGAATATTTTCTTAATTTGCATTACACACCTTTTTGTGATCATTGTTCAGGTCACTTACATTTGCATAGTGAGTAGCACACTTCAAGACAAGTATTGCAACAGGGCCTCTTACAGGTAAATAAATCAACCTTCAGCCTTATTTTTGTGATTCAAACACTTTTTTCTGTAATCAAGTTTGCAATGCAGACTTGAAAGGATTATCTAATTGCAGACTACATGTTATTACAACTAAAGAGCTGCATAATAGGTGATGCTTATTATATCAGTCAGTACGTTTATTAAAGTGTACATTACCAGTCCAGTTGTGAAATTATAGTCATCTGCGATCAGGTCGCACTGAGAAGCCTTCAAAACACCAATTTCTTTCCAACTCTTTTAGTGTCCCTTTTTTCAGTCACTAAACATATACCTCATGGACATGCATAATGCAGAGCCAAATGATCAGAGCGATAAAGGACTGCACACTTATGAATAAGTCAAAAGCAAAGTAGAGGGTTGCATTTTAGAAAAGACACTTTGTTATTCATATGCAGCCCGAATGAAAAGAATCTATTAATTTGTACGCATAAAGTGCTGACAAAAAAAAAAGTCAGAGAAAGCAAAAACTATTCATTGAAGCAGGTAAATCTGACACATTCCCTCTTTCCACTAAACTCTATGTGGCACATGTGTGTCTGTCTGTGTGTCATGGTAGAACTTTTCTATGAAAATATGCAGTCAGACTCATTTGGTATGCAGATGATGGTTCTATTCTTAGTGTCATGCCTTAATATTTTGCCTTCATCATGTAAATATACATACATTTGTTGAAAAAAGCTTACCTGAAATAAAGTTAATATACCAAATTTCTAATATATATATATATATTTGTAGCTTTTTACTATACCGACACCAACACCATGGTCATTTAACCAACTTTTGGTGCTTTTGGCAGTTTTTTCTTGGTAAACAGGCGCAATGACTTTGGTTTTCAAAAAACACAATGGACCAACAGCAGCAGATGACATTGCACCCCAAATTAACACAGACTGTGGAAACTTAACACTGGACTTCAAGTAACTTGGGCTATGAGCTTCTTCACCTTTCCTCCAGACTCTAGGACCTTGGTTTCCAAATGAAATACAAAACTTGCTCTCATCTGAAAAGAGGACTTTGGACCACTGGGCAACAGTCCAGTTCTTCTTCTCCTTAGCCCAATAAGACGTCTCTGATGTCGTCTGTGGTTCAGGAGTAGCTTAACAAGAGGAATAAGACAACTGTAGCCAAATTCCTTGACACGTCTGTGTGTGGTGGCTCTTGATGCCTTGACCCCAGTCTCAGTCCATTCCTTGTGAAGTTCACCCAAATTCTTGAATCGATTTTGCTTGACAATCCTCAAAAGGCTGTGATTCTCTTAGTTGGTTGTGCATCTTTTTCTTCCACACTTTTTCCTTCCACTCAACTTTCTGATAGCATGCTTGGATACAGCACTCTGTGAACAGCCAGCTTCTTTGGCAATGAGTGTTTTTGGCTTACCCTTCTTGCAAAGGGTGTAAATGATTGTCTTCGGGACAACTGTCAGATCAGCAGTCTTCCCCATGATTGTGTAGCCAAGTGAACCAAACTGAGAGACCATTTTGAAAGCTCAGGAAACCTTTGTAGGTGTTTTGAGTTGATTGGCTGATTGGCATGTCACCATATTCTAATTTGGTTCTTTTGTGATGATTTTGGCTCACATTTAACAAAAACCCACCAATGCACTATTCACTATTAGTTCCCCTTTAAATGAAAATTAGCCCAAGCTTCACTCACTCTCAAACCATCCTAAGTGTATATGACTTTCTTCTTTCTTATGAACACAATCCGAGTTATATTAATAAATATCCTGACGCATTTATAATGGGAGTGAGCGGGATCAATGAGTATGAAGCTGTAGAAAGTGTCTCTATCAACATCCATCCATCATAAACCTACTTCACACAGCTTATTTTAGCATTTATTAAGCATTATTAAGTTAAATATTTAACTTCCACCAGACCGCCTTCCGTATTCAACGTAGGATGGAGGGTGAGTAAAGCTTGGGCTAATTTTTATCTGAAAGTGAACTAAACCTTTAACACAAATTACTCTAATGCAATACACACTCATTTACAAAACCCTAATGTAAACCCTAATCATAAGTGATAAGAAAAACTAGTAAATCTAGTAAGGAAAATATTGAAAAATTCCATAGACAAAGATTCTTTTCAAAAGGTCAAGGCCAAAAAAATCAAAAGGGTCTATGCAATGAATTAATCAATCAATCGATCGAAAATAATTAGATCGATCGATGGATTGACTGTATTTTACCATTGATGCCATGTCACCTGCATTTGCAAATTACTGTATAGTAGTATAGTATAGTAGTAAGTATGTTTGAGTATAGTAAACTTAAATTAAACTAATTAGTTCAATCAAACTTTTATGAGTTTTTAAAACTTTTTTCTTTTGAGTTCACAAAATTGACACATTTTAAGTAATCTGTAATCTGTATGCTTTGAGTTTTATTAACTTGTTTCTTTTAATTTAGTCAATCTCAATCTTTAATTTAAAAATGTAACTTAAATTAGGCTCATTCAGCAACTACTATGCTACGCCATGCTAATGCTATCAAAGCATTGTTGACAATTAATATTTATAACAAGTTAACATTTACTAAATTAGCTAGCCAAGTTTCCACTACTAAAAATATTTGTTTACATGATCATTTTAAGTTAAATATATGAATTAGCTTACTCAAATATTTCAAGTAAAGAGTAATTAGTACAAAATAAAAATCTATTAAACTTTGGTTTAAATGGTGTTACTGATTACCTCAAATTTTTTGAGTTTTGCCAATTTATTCGATTTACAGTGTGTATGTATTGCCATCAACAATTATTTTGCCCAAGTATCATTAACAGAGCCAATAAATCCACAGTCCAAGTATTTTCAATGGACAACATGTTGAGAAAGTAATTAAAAGATATCATAATCAGACCCAGTGGGCTTGTGGTTCTGAGTTATGCGTCATTAAGACTCAATCATGTCTCGTCTCTGCGGTTCTCCACATAATATCTTAATTATACCTGATGAACAACAGAAAGAATCAGCAGCTGAATGGCTGATGATCTGCATATGTGTGTGGAAACTCTCTTCAGAATTGATTCGCTCTTGTGTGTTTGAGTGCCATCTGTAGAACGCGTCCTGTGATTGGGTTGGATGTTCGCTGGGAGATTAAGACTAATTGCTCTGCTCAAATGCAAGCATAACTCAAAGAACACTAGTGTCTAATTCTCATCCAAATGGAAATCGAACAAACTGTTTACTAACCACAGTCTGTTTGGGAAGACCATTCCCACTGCTAATGCAATACTCGAATTTAGGTTCACCTTTTTTATTAGTTACATTTGCAATCAGTACAACTGTGTTCAACATGGAAAATAAATGTTCAAACACCAGGGAATGATTTCTGAAGGGGATATATATACACGGTTTCCATATATATGGGAAAAAAATTATATTTTGACAACACTGTGTGACCCATCTCAACCATCACTCTGCGTTGTGTTGATAATTTAATGAGAAGGAATGAATAAAAATGAAAATTAATGAGAAAAAAACGTTAATCTGTGGCCTTTTTCCACAATTTTGGCATTGATCTTTCCCTTGCCGCACTTACCGCAAACTTACTTCATTTTACAATTTTCAAATAAACTGCTTATGAGTAAGTCAACAATATTTAACATTTTTCCTCAATATAAAACATCCACATGAATTCAAAACAACATTAACAGAAACATGGATAGAAAACATACCTGAATGAATAAAACTAACTCATTTAAAACTTTTTAGTGAAGAGCTTCAGCAGACCTCTCCTATGCCCATCCGCACTTGAAAGTAACCAGAACCTCTTTCTTAAAATACCATATTTAAAAATTACAACAAACACTGAAAAATGAACATATAAGTATAGAAACAGCTCAAATAACATCTCAAATAAATAAACATTTTAAAAAAATGTCCAGAATACAAAACAATTATGTAAATATAAAATAATTGACAACATAGGAAGAGATTTTCTGTGAAATTAATAGATTAATGGTTACCCTTTATTTTAAGGTGTCTTTGTTACACCGTAATTGTACATTTAGGTACTGAGTAATTGTAATGAGGAGTCAGCGGATTGAGATCCAAATGCAGCTTTATTTACCAACGTGGTTAAACAGGTGACGGTCAAGGAACAGCAAACAGGTATGGCAGAAGATAATCAAAGTTACTCAATCCAAAAATACAAGCAATAAGTCCAAGGGGCAGGCAGATAAATTTCAAAAGACGAAAGAAACAGGCAGGATCAAAAAGAGGCAGACAAGACGGGAATGAACGCTCGGAAATGTAAACACTTGGCATAACAAGACCTGGCAAATGTGTGTGGGAGCACTGAGCTTAAATATGGTTCTGGTAATGAGCTGCAGCCGGTGACGTGATCAGTGAAAGGTTTGGGGCTTCTGGGAAGTGTGGTGTCTGTGTGTGAGTGAGTATGGTGAATTGTGGGAAATGAAGTCCGGGAGTGAGTGTGCATGTGTGTGTGAAGGTCCAAGATGAAGTGCCATCTAGTGGTTTACACAGGCACTTCAGCTGACTATGTAACAGTGATATTAAGCAACTACATGCACTTACTATAGGTTTAGAATTGGGGTTTGGTTTGATTCAGGATTAGTTGCAAAATTTATAGTTCTTACTACAGTAACTACATATAACAATGACACTGTAAAATAAAGTGTTACCAAATTAATATAACACCCGTAACAACTACATAACTCTAAGTTCATTATTTCAGATGCCCTTTTAAAAGACTACAAATGAAAAGTGTATACATTATAAAATTCAACCCACCAAAGTGGCTAGTAGAAGTGACGGTTACACGCCACTGCTGAAATCCACAAATAAATAAAACCACACGTTTAATTGTTATATATTTACAGTCTGATTTTATGTTCAGTGTGTAATGAGGAGTCAGCGAATGAGATCCAATTGCAAGCTTTTATTTACAACCGTGGTCAAAACAGGCGGTGGTCAAATACCAGCAAACAGGAATGTCATGGAACACGCAGAGACGTAAACTTAGAACAGGCAGATGGATCGGGCCAGCAGCAAAACAACACAGTCCAGTAACAATAAGCAATGGGTTCAGAGGGCAGGCAGATAAACAACAAAGACGGTGAATCAGGCAGACTAGACAATAATATAACGCTCAGAAATGTTAAACACCAGGAAATAACAAGACCTCGCAATGTATGTGTGGTTGAATGTCTCTTAAATAGTCTGAGTAATGGGCTGCAGCTGGTTACGGTGATCAGTGATTAGGAACAGGACTTCTGGGAAGTGTAGTGTCTGAGTGTGAGTAAGTGTGATGACTTGTGAAAAATTAAGTTCGGCGAAAATAACAGTTCGGCGGCAGAGTGCCCTCTTGTGGCTATGGCAGGAACTTCGGCTGGTAATCCTAACATATTCACTTCCAGACAGTTTTATACAGTTCAGTGGCACATGTTGAAATATTAACAGGTTATTGGAAATGTGTGACTAGGCTGTTTTAAGCAATAAAAAGGTGATATCACAATCACATAGCAGCTGTCTGAAAGAAAAACTGAACAAACACCATCAGAACACAGAATCAGGTCTAATTTGTCATTGCATTTAATTGCAATTATCCATCTATATGAGGTCATGAATGCATTCATTCACGTCTGTGTATGCAACATCATGTTTGTGTAACGCAGCGCTGCTCTTCGTGTCAGACTGCCTCATCTGAGCTGAAAGCAAAACAAAAAATCTCTCTGGAGGTGCTATAATTGCAGGTGTATCACAGGAAAGGTTCAAATCATGAATCAGCAGAGGCCATCTATCATCAGAACATCACATATAAGCACTTAATACTGCAGCGCGTTTTGCCATAGCAACAGCACCGCTATATTTGCCGTTCATTGGTGAAATTAAAATGGACTGGCAGCAGTCCAGCTAAATGCATCCACAGTTTGAGAATAAACAGTGTTATCAGGGGTGAACTTAAAAGTTGGGAAAGCTGGATCCAAATGCAGTGAGTTTAATAAAAGAATAAGCATCATAACAAATCCAACACGGAACATAGAGAACTATGGAACTAGCGATGGGAGATTTAAAAACACTACTTCATGAAGCTTCGAAACCTTTATGAATCTTTTGTTTGGAATCATTGGTTCTGAGTGTGTTTCAAGCTGCCAATGTCACGTGATTTCAAGGCTTTCCAAACTTTTTAAGTTCACCCCTCATAACACTGTTGTGACGAGCAGGGCGGGCGAGAGCCGTGAGGGAACGGCGCGAGGCCGGTGACGCGAGAGATCATGAGTGTCAGCTGCTCACCACACCGGTCTCGTATCTCTCACGGAGGAGCTCCGGAAGCATAAAAGAGGAGCGACGACAGTGAAGGACGAGAGAGGACCAGGCCTGGACTTTATGTTGTGTTTTATTTTGTTTGTGTGGTTTGTGGCGACTGTAGACTGTTTGTTTTATTATTCGTTTTAACCGTGGATGCGTTTAGCTGGACTGCTGCCAGTCCATTTTAATCAGCGAATCACTGAACAAGTGTCCATGTCTATTACCTAATCTCTGATTATTTTTATACATTTGTAGATGTTTTAATGAGACATTTGTACAATTAAAAGGAATAATAGTAGTTAGTCTCTGTTTAGCTGACCCATCCATAGAACAAACAAAAAAAGAAGCCCTGAAAATGTATGAAAGAATACATATTATACAGACACCTTAATATTTAATGGTGTTAGATGATTAGTTAATTACATCTGATAGGTTGTATAAAACATTTGAAATGGGTAAAAGCTGTTTTTAAAGCGTGTTTTGCATGGGTTTTGGATAAGGAACATAAGAAACACTGAGGTTTAAATACACATGGGGTAACGGGCACGAAAAACTACAAAGGACTACAAAACATGGCATAAAGCAGGAAATGACATGAAAGTCCACACAAGCTCAGGGGAAAACAAGACAAATCATGACAAACATCATGAACTGCAGCTCTTAGGAAATATTCTCGAACATTAAAACGTTACTTTTATTTTAATAGCCAATTCTGTAGCTTGAAGCAGGTAAAGGAACACACACATTTTAGATCAGGGGTTTTTATCAGTACATTTTCATGGTAAATCTGATGATCGTCTTGAGAGAGACTCCCTCTCAATATGAAGGCAGCTATAACGCATAAAGACTCATGTGAAAAGCAGGGTTTAGATTAAGCCAGGATTAGGCTTTAGATCAATTAGGACATTTAAGTAGCTTTTATAAATGTGCCTTTGGAAAAGAAAACTTTACTGGTGTGCATCTGGTGTGACAAAACAATACAATAACACTGTCAAAGCAAAGCTGCTTTTAGTTGAAACAGCCCAAACACGCATTTTAGTCTGGGACTAGAACTGTTTTTTTTTTTTTTCTCTTACAAACCATTAGAGTGCTGTTAGATACAAAAGTTACAATTCAAAAGTTTTTTTTAAAGCAATTAATATTTTTATTCAGTAGGAATGGATTAAATTGATCAAAAGTGAATGTAAAAAAAATGTTACAAAATATTTAAGCTTAAAATAAACTTTGAGCAGAAGGATTCCTGAAGGATCATGTGACACTGAAGACTGAAGTAATGATGCTGAACATTCAGCTTTTTCCAAAACGTTTCAACGTTTCATTGAATACTGAAAAATATTCATAAAATGGTCCATAAAAAGTGAATGTGTCTCAGCAATAAATAGTCGGTTCTCTGTCATTCTTTGTTGTGCGCTGTAATGGATGGCTCATGTATGCCCGGTGACCTGGACTGAATGAGCACAAAGGCTTGGGTCGGTTTAGTTATAGTAAAGTCTCCGTTAAAAGGTCACGCTGTCTGTGACAAACTCCCTGGAGGGTGAATGAAGATAAAACGGAATGTGAATACGACATAAAGTCAGTTGTGTTAGCCATTTGTCACTCAAAAGTTTCAGTTGAAGTTTCGAAGAAATTGTGGAGAATCGTAACTACCCCATAAAACTATCTGCTTGAACTCATTGAAGCAAAACACCAAGAACTGCATCTTCATAATCCTCTAATGCAATGAGGAACGGCTATTGTGAGCTGTCCTTACATTTGTACGTGAAATGTCTTGAAACACCACACCACCAATGTCAAATCAGGTGGGAGATTCTTATGTTGGTGCAAGGACAAAATGAGGGAGCAGAGGTGTAACATACTTCATAATGAAGAAACAATTGTTAAAAGTTTGAGACAAAATCTAAAGGTCTCAGCCATGTTAAAGCAACTTATTACGAGCACTTTTCAGGGTTTCTCCCTTATCTGAGACGTTCTGTCATTTTCATAATGTCCTGGTTTTGTTTTGAACATTCTGTACAGCTGCTCAAGCCATTTTATTTTTCTTGTCCAACTCAAATAGCATAGTTTAAAATATAAATATCATATGCAGTGTTGTGGGTGTAATGACGAGTCAGCGAACAGCAAACAGAAGTGGTAGGGAACAGGCAGGCTCGTAGTAATAGTCCAGGCAAACAAGTTGAATGGCAGGCAGATAAACAACAAAACGATAGAACAGGCAGGATCAGGAACCAGACAGACAAGACAGGAATAAACGCTCAGAAATATTACAATAGGATGAAACAAGACCTCGCAACTGACATGAGTTCAAGGGTAAACTGAAAATAGTGCACTAACTAGATAGCCTACAGCTGGGCAGTAATCAACATGAAGGTGAGGGGCTTATGGGAAATGTAGTGTGGTGCATGGAGTCCATGATATGGGAGGGCGACCTCTGGAGGTAGATGAAGGACAACGGACCGGATTCATGACAGTGGGTAACGCATTAGAAGTTACTATATATATATATACATATATATATATATATATATATATATATATATATATATATATATATATATATATATATATATATATAGTCAACGGAGTGTGATCCAAAGGCTTTATTCAAAAGCAGGATGGTCAGACATACAATGTTCAGAAACCAGCAAACAGGAATGTCACAAAATAGGCAGAGTCGTAAACGTGGACCAGGCAGAAAGATAGGGGCAGGTAGCAATTCAGCAAAGTCCAGTCATTCAAGGCAATGGGTCCAAGGGCAAGCAGATAAATATCAAAAACGGAGGAAACAGGTAGGATGACAAACGGGCAGACTAGACAGGAATAAAACGCTCAGAAATATAAATCACAAGGATATAACAAGACCTAGCTTAAATAGTAAACATGATAAGCTGCAGCTGGTGAGGTGATCAATGATTAGATTCGGGGCTTATGGGAAATGTAGTCTGAATGAACGAGTGAGTGAGTAGTGTAGAGTCCATGGTGACGTGCCCTCTAGTAGTTATAGCGGGCAGTTTAACTGACGATCGTTACATATATATACATATATAAATATATATACATATATACATATATATACTATAAACGAAGAAACTGCCTACAGGGAGGAGGTACAACATCTAATTCAGTGGTGTATGGACCATAATTTGGTCAGATAACACCACAAAACTCAAAGAGATCATCATAGACTTCAGGAGGACTAAAAAGACCACCCACTCAATATAGAGGAAGGAGAGTGTAAATGACATCAAGTTCCTTGGAGTCTACATAACATAAGACCCTCTCTTGGTCCATCAATACCTCTCATTTGGTGAAGAAAGCACAACAAAGTCAATTCTTCCTGTGAAAAATGAAGCAGGCCAGGCAACCTACAGTTTCTGCCACTGTACTAGAGAGCATACTATTTGCCTATGGGGGTTTATTGTATGGTATGTTAGCTGCACTGGGGAAACCTGCAGAGAAAATGTCGTGTAGCTAGAACAGCACGGCGGATGATACACACTGAGCTCCTTATTATTATGGATCCACCCCTCCAGGACGCAGATATTTGTCCCTTTACTGTCTGGGAAGAGGCCATTAAGTCCAGGACAAACAGACTAAAGCACAGCTTCTTTGCCGAAACTGTAGCTGCACTTAGACCCCTCACTCCCCCTTCATTTTCTACCGTAACTCCCCAATTCTATATAACTTTGAAGGACTACGGACTGTTTTTAAATGTTGAAGGGTATTTAACACATGCACTACAACATTATTTCTTATGTGTAATATGCCTTCAGGGCCTTTTATGTAATGTAATGTATGTTTATGTTTTGTACAATGACATTAAAGTATCTTACTGACTTACTATGCAAATTGTTGCACTGAATTAAATTCAACAATCTACATAAATGGTTTATGAATGATTTGCATAAATAGTTATCTTCAAATTTATGGCCCACTGTTCCCTTTTGAGGGAACTTCTGTGCTGCGTCAGCTGCTGACGCTATGGGGACATGCCGTCGCAGGACCCGCGCTGCGAAATAGAATACTTCCCTAGTAAATAATATGCAAAACACGAGTAAGTATATCAGAATACATAGTATTTGAAAAACAATAGGCAGAAAGTACCCGGATGACCTAATATTTCCGCCGGGATTCTGGCCACGGGAAGGGAGGCCCGAATCAAAAGATTCGTAAAGCTTCGAAGCAGTGTTTTGATAAATCACAAGATTTTGTTGAAAAGTTATTTTGTTTTTTTGGCGCACAAAAGTATTCTCGTGGCTTTATAATATTATTGTTGAACCACTGTACTCACATGAACTGTTTTAAATATGTTTAGTATCTTCTGGGCATCTGAAAGTGTTCATTATCTTGACGTCAATAGAGACTCACTGAACCATCGGATTTCATCAAAAATATCTTCATTTGTGTTCTGAAGACGAATGAAGGTCTTACGGGTGTAGAACGACATGAGGGTGAGGAATTAATGACACAATTTTTCATTGCTGGGTGAACTAACCCTTTAATTACGGTAATAACATGGCGTGAACTGAGATGGTTATAACATGGCGTGGTTCAGGAGATACTGTTAAAGGTGGCTGCTGTTTTGGTGTTGGTGCTCTGTGACTGACCTCTGTCTATTCGGACCAAATCCAATGATTCGACGAACATTTTATGGTCCAACGCCTTCCACAGACGATATAAATTATAAATACAACTGACTGCTATTAGAATTTGAAGAGACTTTCAACCAGCAAAACTGGAACAAATCGCCTACCCTGCCTTTAATTAACTGACTACATGAAGCCATTTCCTACAACACATCAGTCCCTTCCCTTGTCTGAGGAGCTTTGAAGACAATCTGGACATTTCCTTCAGGGTTATTCAGAGTGTCGAGTAAATGTCACATCACCTCTGTCTGAAGGGCACTATCACAGCGATCTTCGCCCTCCGACTTCAGTTCATTCAGAGCCGATAACAGCTGAAGGGCTTATTCTGGCTGTGTGAAGACCGAGAGAACTGAAGGAATCCAGAGGGAGAAATCACCAGAAATGACACTGAAGTCTTACAGATAGCGGCATTGATCTCAACCGGTGCTGGAGGTCATCTGCCACAATCCTTTGCATTTGTCAAATTTATTTACTGAACTACACTACAGTTCAATATTTTGGGGTTGGTAATATTTTGTAATGTTTAACTAACCTTAATGAAAAGTTAAGAGTATTATGGAAACCGCGTTACATTTTTTTTTTTCAGGATTCTTTGATGGATAGGTAGTTATAAACAGCATTTATTTAAAATACAAATCTTCTGTAGCATTTTAAATGTATTTACTGTCACTTTGTTCAATTTAATGCATCCTTGCTGAATAAAAGTAATATTTAATTTACTGACCCCAAACTTTTGAACAGTATCATATCCCTTTAAATAACCAACAGTGAGAACATGAGAAACACAGAAGTGCACCATGAGTCTTAGATGAGTCACAACAACATGACTCTGCAGTCTTTAAGAATTGCTGCGAAGAAAACATCGCAATTGAATAACGAAGTGTCTCGAGGCGCATCTCTTTGCCTCACAAGTGTGTATGATCCATCATAACATCAGTCTGAGACAAAAGCTGTGAAGATGACATCAGTGCTCCGACTGATTTCTGCTGGACTCACTGGGAGGTCTTCATCACAAAGCTGCTGAACAGGACAGGATTAATAGAGGAACAAAGACAACCAGCTGGACTGTGACGTGACAAACCCCTTCCAATCGAGGAGAACATGATTGAGCCTTTGAACATATAACAGAATCCTGCTGCGAATATGACAGGGACAGACACTTATGCTCTCGTGTAATTTCATTCTGATTTTTTGAGCAGCTCATGTGGATTTCCTGACAATGTCGTTAAAGTGTGAATCCTCTCATTTCCTCAAATGGTGTTTGATCTGAAGGTATGCGACAGTGGAACGAATCGGTAGAACCCGCTGTAGAGATGTTCTAGTAGCTTCTATGAAGGACAGCTTTTGAACAATATTGGAAAATGGAAGTCTTGAAGAAATAATTCTTCCAGAATTCCAAAATTATTTACTCTCATGCTCTCGTATGGTTTTTAATCTATAATGAAACAGCAAATGAGATATTTGACAGAATGACCAAGCGGTTCTTTTACATGCTAAAGGGTTTCCAAAATTAGGGTTCAGGAAGGAACTGCAAATAAAGGCCCCGATATACTTCCAATGAGAATGAATTCTCTCACAACAGAAATCTTTTCCAGTTCATTCAGTGTTGCCAAGTCAACACCGTTGCCGCTGTTTGTTTTTCGTGTCCGCGGGTTGAAGTGACCCTAAATTACATGATATTTAGCCTCTGAAATGCAAATTTTACCAGGGGAACCCCACCAGAATTGTGTATTTTACCCCCCGGAACATTTTTACTGGGTTCCATTAGTTAATGCATCAACATTAACTAAAAATGAGCAAAAAAATTGATACAGTATTTACTAATCTATGTTAACATTCGTTAATAATAAAACTATTATTTTTCATTGTTAGTTCATGTTAGCATTGATGCACTAAAAAAAATTAACAGATAAAACTTTTGCTCTTAATGTTTAATTAAGATCAATAAAGAATAACCAATGCTTTACAAGTATTTATGTTAAATAATGTAGTTACCTAATGTTAAATGTAAAATTTTTTTATTGAAATATCCAAAAAACACTTGCACAGTTTTATATATTTCGTTCATCTGTGTCCTTATCGTAAATGTTTCCAAGAATTTGTAAATTCCGTCCCTCCTTTGTCGCCTGTCAGTGACGTAATATCTGCGTTATTCCTGGTTTCCTCTGGTACTGCACAGTAACCATGGCAACAGACGCAAACAGCTGCGTAATGTCTAGCGGCGCGCTGTTGTTGTTTCGTTCAAACATTATGGACCATTGCAAGCAAACTTTGGGACAAAAGGAGAAATAAAATGAGGATCAAAATCAGCGTGGCGTTTCCGAGATGGCGAGAAACTTTTTCACTTGATAGAGACGCCGCTCTTTTATTTCCCTATAGACATTATTAGATCCATCGGCATGATGACAAGTTCTGTGATTACACGCTCATTCACTGCGTCATCAATCTACGCCTTTATTATTGTTTTGAAGAGTTTAGCGACCCCTAGCGGCGAAAAATACAGACTGTGCCTTTAACAAACGGAACCTACCTGTAAAATATTACCAATTAAGCCATCAAGCCTTCTTTTATCAAACAGTTGAACATCTTGGCTGTTCTGGTCTTCTCAGGAGAAACCGCCGTTATTTCACACAATAATACATGATGTTTTATTAACAAAGTTTGGGAGGAACACATTCAAATGTTCTAACTAATCATCACATCACTCCAACCTGCAGTCATTAATCAGCAATCAACATGTCTACCCAATCTGCATGAGCGGAGACCTATATTTTTTGACGCAGTCGACTCACCTGTGTTTTTGGACAGTTTACAGCATCCCTCCATCACCCCGTCTCCTCACACTCGCCTGGTTACTTTCCTAAACCAGAATATGGGGGGAGTACTTCGGGTTCGGGCCAAATACCGAGCTCGGAGCCCTCTCCTCGGACAGCACGCCACATTTGCATACTACTTACTCTGATTATTTGTAAGTGTGAACTTATGAAAGTAAATATCAATTATTAAATCCATGTCAAACCTGTAGCCAGACAGACAGAGGCAAGACACGTTGTCTTTTGTAATAGTGATGTCAGAGGTTTCCACTGTAGCTGCAATAAAACCAAAACAAAGTAAAGATGATGGAGATGTTTCACTCTAGAGTGTCCACATCATTCATCCAAAGCGCATTTTAAGGAGCGAGAGGCAGATTTCTACAGGGGCTCCTGCAAACAGAGGAGCTGATTAAATTGAGGAAAAAGTTGCTCATGAAACTACACTGCATTATACGTGAAGAAAACATTGGTGTTGAAATTTCAGATTGAGATCTTCATGAGATCTTCATGAAAACGCTCTGCTCCCACACACCAACAGATACAGAAATAGACGGCATCTATTTTGGAGAGGTTCATTGACTGCTACGACGGTATCCAAGTCTTCCTGGCTGAAAAAGACCAAGATTTCCCTGAACTTGAAGACGAGATGCTCAATCTGAGCACCCGTTCTAATCTTGTTCCAAGCCCCTGGAGATGTCAGCTTTCAGAGTCACATTATTATATTTTGAGAAGATTATTTTTTAATACCATGCACCAATGAAACATTCACAATAAGGACAGGAACGTGAATTAGGGAAGTAATACCCACCGTAACACAAAGAGCCTCCAGCATACAGAGGATTTGACACAAGCACTTAAACGCGGCGATGACCTTCTCCTCACGTCCTTCATAGTTACGCCAGTGTCATTACACTGACAGCGGCAGATTTACGGGTGAGAACAGCAGGCCGCCCAGCCGTCCGTCATGCATACGGTCACAGATCCTCTCAACGTAATATATTCACTGCGTTACAGCCGACAAAACATGAGAATCAGCAAAATGCAAACAACTGCTGAAGAACGAGTCGGGGAACTTCACAAGGTTGATGCTGCTGAGACCTCTGAACAAAACCAAGAGCTCATCATGTAGGAAACCAGATTATAATGATTAAAAACTCATTATTTGCAGCATCATAAACCATAAAAAACACACAATGTTTAAAAGACATTCTAAGCAAAGAAAGAATATGAAAATCAAAGAAGAAACCAAACATCTGAATGTGTAAATGATATATACAACTACCAACTTATTGATTATAAGCATAAAAGATCATTTAATATAGATGCACACACACAAAATCATCATAATACATGATATACTTTTATTATTATTATTATTATATTTTTTGTATAAACAGTCTGAAATGTTTAAATTAACACCATCAAAAGTGTAAGTTGAAGTACCAATCACATGTGCAACTACTGACATACAGTACTGGAATACAGAAGAAATATTCACTATACCTGGAACATGAAGCTGTTGCACCAAATAGTTCTGACAGAAGCAGGTAGATAAAATATGTATTAAATAATCCTAACAAACATAAAAAAAAAACATGTTTCATTTAAATACATACAAATTGTGAACAAAACTGCAGAATTTCACAGTAGTGAAATTAGTCTAGCACCTGTTGTGACCTTGTGCAACCTGTCAGATCAGAGCCAAGGTCTCAAACACACACATAAGCTCTGTTCAAAAACCTAGTGAGCGTTTTAAGGCATCAAACGCGTGTGAAGGTCAATTTGTATGCTATACATTTCATGCTTAGAGGAGTAGCATAAAAATCAACTAGTTGTTGCCTTTAGAGAGCACTCCCAATTGGTCACGAGTGAGGTTTTATTTCAGTCAGGGTGCTATCTTAGAAGGCAGCTCCCTATGTAGGCAGCAGGCGGCTCAGTATGTTTTGAAACAGAGCCTCTCTTGCCCACAAATGCAGTGTCACTCTCGGCCATGGGGTTATTTTATGAAATACAAACTTAAAATTTCACATTTTCTGACCACATCCTGACTGTAAGGTACCTTGTAAACTCCCGGACATTTTATCCAGATATTAATCATGAGATTTGGACTGTAATATCCGTAGTTACAAACTATGTTGCTATTTTTTTTTTTTTAATTCTGTGAAACAAAACGTTCCTGTCTATTCGTTTGCATATGTACTGATACGACTGAACAAAGTGAAAATTTGACATTTTAAACAAAGGCATTATTGTCTCACACTGAAAAATTAATCAGACATACAAGCACAAAGACTCAAGAGTAGCGTGTTTGAGTGCGACACTGCAGCACCATCAGATACAGCGTTCTAAAATCGCGACGCTCCAATTCAATTTCTAAAAAACGCGTCTCTATACCTTGCCTTTTTTTTCACTTCACTGACATACATCAGCGCTTTTAAATGCAAAAACGTGGGTTGTCTTCGAAATCGCCCCCTTTAGCCTTAAATAGGGCTATATTTGAGAGGACAGCCATTTGTAGTGCTGTCCAATGGACATTATCGATTGCATTCATTCAATCCCACAATGCACCACAATAACAAGTATATAACTGATGTACGGTAAGCGTCTAAAGAATACCCATACTGCACTGTGAGATTTGCGCGCTGACCAGAAGATGGTGAATCATCTGCAGCTGAATCATCCATCCATAGGTTTGGTCCAATGTGGGTACATCGTAATATCATACAGGTATAAATCATTTTTTTATTGATTATTAAAGTGTTTAAAGTTTATACATAGTTTCCATGACAGAGATCAAGATAAATTGGTAACACTTTACAATAAGGTTCATTAGTTAAACATTAGTTAATGTATTACCTAACATGAAATAAACACAAGAAATACATTTGTCACTGTATTTACTAATCTTCGTTGATGTTAGTTAATGAAAATACGGTTGTTCATTATTTGTTCATGTTAGTTCACAATGTTCATAATGTATTAGTAAATGCTGAAATTAACATTAACAAAGATTAATAAATGCTGTAGAAGTGCAACTCATTATAAGGTCATGTTAACTAATGAAACTTATTGTAAAGTGTTACTGATAAATCTTTTAACTACTACTGGAGCTGCCAGTTTGCTGAGTTTCAAATGATTATTAAACAGCAAGTACACTTCCCGCACACTCAGTGTCCGAATTCACTCACTAGTTGTCCACTCGCTCCTTCAAGTGGACTATATTTGTGGACTAATGTAGGGAATAGTGAATGAGTGTATAGGAGGCGATTTCGGAAACAGCCGTGTTCTGCATGAATGATCGCTAAAAGATGATTAGTCAAATACGTGACATTTCTTATACCCTGATTTTACTACACCTTAAAGGAACAGTGCAGCCCAAAACGAAAAATTTTCTTGTCATTTATCATGCAACTGTTTTCCTTAAAATGAAAAGCATATCGTGGGGAAAGGTTGTCAGGCTCCAATAAAGACTAAAAGCACCATTAAAGTGTCATAACATTATTTACAGTACCGTTCAAAAGTTTGAGGTCGGTAAGGTTCGTGAATGTTTTTGAAAAAAAAAGACATTTATGTGATCAAAAATACAGAAAAACTGTGAAATATTTCTACAATTTAATATAACTGTTTCTATTTGAATATATTTTAAAATGTAGTGATCAAAGCTGAATTTTCAGCATCGTTACTCCAGTCTTCAGTGTCACATGATCCTTCAGGAATCATTCTAATGTGCTGATTTGCTGCTCAAGAAAAATTATCAATATTATCAATGTTGAAAACAGTTAATATTTGTACGGAAATTTATTTTCAGGATTCTCTGATGAATAGAAAGTTCAAGTTACTGTCATTTTTGATCAATTTAAATCATCCTTGCTGAATAAAAGCATTAATTTCTTCCAAAAACAAGTAGTGTATGACACTATTCTGAAGTCATAAGATACCTCTGTGCAATTTAAGTAGACATTACTGAAAATTTCTAGCGTTCAAAAGAAGATACTGGTTCCGATCGGCATGAGCTTGAGTAAAATAATGACAAGATTTTCATTTTGGGGTGAACTAATGATGCACCACAAGCAACACACTAATGGAGACTCGCTAGTTTACACTGCAGAAGAGACCATGTACTGTTAAAATATATGAAACAACACAACAAATATCTAAAACGCACAAATAGTGTGGTAAATAATGCAAAGAAACCTAGATGAGAAAAAGAAAGTGGCCACATTCTGAGAGAGCCACAAGTTTTTATATAAAATACATAAACCCTAAAGAGAAACACTACTCAAATGGGTAACTTATTATTACCTTGGCTGTTCAATCGCATTAAGATGGCTCTTTATGAATTAAATAACACAAGCTACTTCAGCTCTTTTCCAAAACCTAGTGAGCTGTCTACGTAGACTGTGTGAAGGCTGTTTAAAAAGGCAGGCAGCATGATTTTACTAGTGCACCCAAAAATGACATTAATTACTCACCCTTGAGTCAGTCCAAACCCATAAGACCTTCGTTCATCTTGGGAAATCCGAGAGCTTTCTGTCACTCCATAGAGATCCACTTTCTCCACTTTCAAGCCCCAGAAAGGTAGTAAAGACATCATTAAAGTAATCCATGCGACTTCAATGGTTTAATCTCAATTTTATGAAGCAACGTGAGTGAGTGAGTGTTTTTAACATTTTATTTGCACGCATTAAATACTGATCTGCATTCACACGAGCACCACAACGCATCCATTTTGTGTTCAGACTCGCGAGTGATCATGAGGCCACACAAACACATGAGTATTGTGTTCATGCGAGAGCTGACATTGTTGCGTGAACATGCTTTGGATGATATTTTATAAATAAAGTGGTAAATTATGTTTTATTGCTCAAAGTACAAGCATCGCTTCATAAAATTGAGGTAAAACCACTGAAGTCTCATGGAGTACTTTAATGATGTCTTTACTACCTTTCTGGGGCTTGAAAGTGGAAGTTGCGGGTCAGAAAGTTCTCGGATTTCATTAAAATATCTTTGTGTTCATAAGATGAACGAAGGTCTTACAGATGTACAAGGACACGAGGGTGAGTAATAAATGACAGAATTTTCATTTTTGGGTGAACTAACCCTTTAATGTCTTCTTTTGCTGCAAATGCACAAAATGAGAAGTACAATAATGCATTGCATAATCTATTATTATTTGCACACAAAATGCAGGGATATAGCTCAAACAGTAAAGTATGCAAAGGCAAGGCACGCATGAACTCATAAAACGCATACCGTGAATGCAATGTAAGTCACTTCCACAAAATGTTACCAAATCCATATTGTTAAATTAGCGACAGGTTAAATCCAAACACTACTGAAACCATTTCTAAGAAGCAAGGCAGATCACTAGGTTTTGGTTACAGAGCCAATACAACAATACAAGTTATTATTATACTCAGAAATAAAAGCAAAAAAAAAAGAAGTCTGCAAAAAAGTCCATCAGTTATTGGCCAACCAGTGGCCTTAAGAAAGCACCCACAGCTGGTTATCTGGAGAAATGAGCCAGTATGCTGTAGAAGTCACTTCAAGGGACTAAACGGTGGATTACAGCAAAACATGACAAAACAAGAAACAAACGTAACGTAAGTACGCAAACGCTTGGCCAACACACTGCAAGTAGATACTTTGGTGGTAACAAACCTCAGTGCCTTCAAAAGTTTGCATAGTGTGTTTTGCTTGAAAATATCTGTTCCACTGCTTTCAGGCTGCTTTCATTTTCACATACTAGCATTTTAAAAATATAAAACATATTATTCTTGACAGTACAAATGGGAAAGGCAAAAATAAACCTCTAGGTGTTGTTGTGCCCGGGATCATTAACTCTTGGGCGGCATTTTGTTGGTGTAAAAGTCTCTGCAGGTCTGGCAGCAGCGTTGGTACCAGCGCATGTCCTGGCACAGGTTCTTATCTCGGATCACCCTGCAGTAAACCGCCCACTGATCCCCCGTGCACTTGTACGTCAATGCAGCTGCCAGGAATGACAGAAGGACAGAAAATGGCATTTCATAGATTCAATTATATGACATGATCCCTGACAACAGGCATACATCACTCCAGACATGTGTACAGTTCGCTACAAGACAACATTCTTGCCAGAATTACAATGAAAATGACTTGTGGGCAGTTATTTTAGTATCATTGATATACTATTTTTGTTAATATTATCAATTAGATTTTATTTTTATACTTTAATTTAAGTATAAGTAATTTTGTTGGGTGTTTTGTCATTTTTATTAGTTACGAAAAAACTGTCTGTATATTTAAGTTTTAGCTTTCATTTATTTAGTTGTAGTTATTTTAGTACTTCAATTTAAACTAATCAAAAATGAGAACTAATGCCTTGTCGTCAACCAGCTGAAATAATCAAGTTTAATTTTTAATTCTAATTAATTTTTAAAATTTTTAAACAAAAATTTCAAGTTTTCATTTTTTAAGTTTTTCATTTTTTAATATTCAATTTTATTTCAGTTCATATATATATATATATATATAGACACACACACACAAATATTATATATATATATATATATATATGAAGAATAGATGTAAATGGATTGGTTTTTATGTTACATATTTCTGGTTGAAACTGAATATTCAGGGACAATATGTTACATCCAAAAATTATGAATGCCACCCAGTTCGTGTGTCCTGGTGCCGGCTCTGAGTGTATACATCAGGATACACACATGTCTTTAACAGTAATGTCTTACCCAGTCTAGGGGAGGTGATGGTGTTCACATTCACTTTTACGTTACAAGCCATCTGATGACACTGCTTGTACGCGGCGGGCTTCAGAACTACTGGACAGTCGCTGCCATGACGACCGGTCACTTTGTGCATGCACTGGACCACTCTGGATTGCAAGCCCCGCCCACAGGATGATGAGCACTGCAATGAATCAATGATGAAATCACAATAAATGTAAAAGTTTTTCACATCATATCCTTCTCTGACAGACCACATTTTACTCACTAAAATGCATAATCAATATTTCAAAACAGCTCTACTTGAACTCCACTTAAAATTGTAAATGTCATGTTAAAGGGTTAGTTCACCAAAAATGAAAATTGTGTCATTAATTCCTCACCCTCATGTCGTTCTACACCTGTAAGACCTTTATTCATCTTCAGAACACAAATGAAGATATTTTTGATGAAATCTGATGGTTCAGTGAGTCTCTATTGACATCAAGATAATGAACACTTTCAGATGCCCAGAAGATACTAAAACATATTTAAAACAGTTTTTGTGCGCCACAAAATAAAACAAAATAATGACTTTTCTACGGAAGCCCTGAACCGCATGGTGGGGAAAAAAATAAAAATAAAACTTACTTCAAGATAATATCTCATTAACAACAAGTCATTTTTTCAACATAATATCTCGTTATTTCAAGATATTAAGTCGTTATTTTGACATAATATCTCGTTATTTCAAGATATTAAGTCGTTATTTCAAGATAATATCTCGTTATTTCAACATAATATCTCAATATTTCAAGATATTACATCGTTATTTCAACATAGCATCTTGTTATTTCAACATATTAAGTCGTTATTTCAAGATATTAAGTCGTTATTTCAACATAATATCTCGTTATTTCAAGATATTAAGTCGTTATTTTGACATAATATCTCGTTATTTCAACATAGTATGGGGGCGTTCCCATATCGGGCCTATAATAGTGTGGAAAGCTCGGCCGCGTCGCTTCCTCATTCTTTAGCAAGCGCTTTTGCAAGCGTTCGGGAGCTTGCGCTTCTGTAGCGTCTGTTGTTGCTATGCAACCATGAACTGTGCCCTCCACGACCATGAGGAAGTTTCAGCAAGGGATAAATTGATTTTTTGTGCCGACGATCGTGGCACTTGACACAAACTCTGGCAGATGATCTCATAAAAAATTTATAAAATAATAATAATAGGCCTAATAATACACTGCTATGGGAACGTAACAACAATGCGTTCTTTAATTGATTCTCTGTCTTATTCTGCAGTCCTTAAAAACACAGTCCTTAACATAATGAGGCCTATGTTGAAATAACGACTGAATGTCTTGAAATAACAAGATGTTATGTTGAAATAATGAGATATTATGTTGCAATAATGAGATATGTTGTAATAACAAGACATTATGATGTAATAACAAGATATTATGTTGTAATAATGAGATATTATGTTGCAATAATGAGATATTATGATGTAATAACAAGACATTATGATGTAATAACAAGATATTATGTTGCAATAATGAGATATTATGTTGCAATAATGAGATATTATGATGTAATAACAAGACATTATGATGTAATAACAAGATATTATGTTGAAATAATGAGATATTATGTTGCAATAATGAGATATGTTGTAATAACAAGACATTATGATGTAATAACAAGATATTATGTTGTAATAATGAGATATTATGTTGCAATAATGAGATATTATGATGTAATAACAAGACATTATGATGTAATAACAAGATATTATGTTGTAATAATGAGATATTATGATGTAATAACAAGACATTATGATGTAATAACAAGATATTATGTTGTAATAATGAGATATTATGATGTAATAACATGATATTATGTTGTAATAATGCGATATTATGATGTAATAACAAGACATTATGATGTAATAAAAAGATATGTTGTAATAATGAGATATTATGATGTAATAACAACACATTATGATGTAATAACAAGATATTATGTTGTAATAATGAGATATTATGATGTAATAACATGATATTATGTTGTAATAATGCGATATTATGATGTAATAACAAGACATTATGATGTAATAAAAAGATATGTTGTAATAATGAGATATTATGATGTAATAACAAGACATTATGATGTAATAACAAGATATTATGTTGTAATAATGAGATATTATGATGTAATAACATGATATTATGTTGTAATAATGCGATATTATGATGTAATAACAAGACATTATGATGTAATAACAAGATATTATGTTGTAATAATGAGATATTATGATGTAATAACAAGACATTATGATGTAATAACAAGATATTATGTTGTAATAATGCGATAGTATGATGTAATAACAAGACATTATGATGTAATAAAAAGATATGTTGTAATAATGAGATATTATGATGTAATAACAACACATTATGATGTAATAACAAGATATTATGATGTAATAACAAGACATTATGATGTAATAAAAAGATATGTTGTAATAATGAGATATTATGATGTAATAACAACACATTATGATGTAATAACAAGATATGTTGTAATAAAGAGATATTATGTTGAAATAACAAGATATTATGTTGAAATAACAAGATATTATGTTGAAATATCAAGATATTATATGGCAATAACAAGATATTATGTTGAAATATCAAGATATTATATGGCAATAACAAGATATTATGTTGAAATAACGAGATATTATGTTGAAATAACAAGATATTATGTTGTAATAACAAGACATTATGATGTAATAACAAGATATTATGTTGTAATAATGAGATATTATGTTGCAATAATGAGATATTATGATGTAATAACAAGACATTATGATGTAATAACAAGATATTATGTTGTAATAATGAGATATTATGATGTAATAACAAGACATTATGATGTAATAACAAGATATTATGTTGCAATAATGAGATATTATGATGTAATAACAAGACATTATGATGTAATAACAAGATATTATGTTGAAATAATGAGATATTATGTTGCAATAATGAGATATGTTGTAATAACAAGACATTATGATGTAATAACAAGATATTATGTTGTAATAATGAGATATTATGTTGCAATAATGAGATATTATGATGTAATAACAAGACATTATGATGTAATAACAAGATATTATGTTGTAATAATGAGATATTATGATGTAATAACAAGACATTATGATGTAATAACAAGATATTATGTTGTAATAATGAGATATTATGATGTAATAACATGATATTATTTTGTAATAATGCGATATTATGATGTAATAACAAGACATTATGATGTAATAAAAAGATATGTTGTAATAATGAGATATTATGATGTAATAACAACACATTATGATGTAATAACAAGATATTATGTTGTAATAATGAGATATTATGATGTAATAACAAGACATTATGATGTAATAACAAGATATTATGTTGTAATAATGCGATAGTATGATGTAATAACAAGACATTATGATGTAATAAAAAGATATGTTGTAATAATGAGATATTATGATGTAATAACAACACATTATGATGTAATAACAAGATATTATGATGTAATAACAAGACATTATGATGTAATAAAAAGATATGTTGTAATAATGAGATATTATGATGTAATAACAACACATTATGATGTAATAACAAGATATGTTGTAATAAAGAGATATTATGTTGAAATAACAAGATATTATGTTGAAATAACAAGATATTATGTTGAAATATCAAGATATTATATGGCAATAACAAGATATTATGTTGAAATATCAAGATATTATATGGCAATAACAAGATATTATGTTGAAATAACGAGATATTATGTTGAAATAACTTGATATTATGTTGAAATAATGACTTAATTTCTTGAAATAATGAGTTATTATGTTGAAATAACGAGATAAGTTTTTTTTTTTTTTTTGTTACCATACCAAGCTTTCTTTTTTCTTTTTTTATCACCATGCGGTTCAGAGCTTCCATACTTCAACAATATCTAGTGATGGCCGATTTCAAAACACTGCTTCGAAGCATTACAAATCTTCACTAGATATTGTTGAAAAGTCGTTATTTTGGTGCACAAAAAGTATTCTCGTCGCTTTATAATATTAAGGTTGAACAAATGTTCACAGATCAAAAATATCTTAATTTGTGTTCTGAAGATGAATAAAGGTCTTACGGGTGTGGAACAACATGAGGGTGAGGAATTAATGACAGAAATTTCATTTTTGGGTGAACTAATCCTTTAAATAGTAGTTTATTGGATACTCAGTTTAGGGCTGTAAAATCGATTAATCATGACTAATGATTATAATAACACATGATTAATCACAAAGGTTTGTGTGTGCATGATATATATATGTGTGTCTATATATTATATATATATATATATATATATGTGTGTTTGTGCATATACAGAATATATACACATACCATATAAATGCAAACTGTTATGTTAGATAGGAATAATCGTGATTAATCGATTTTACAGCCCTAACTTTTCAGGCTGATAAAGCTAATGCAGATGAGTATTCAAGAGTAAACAAAGGTGATTGGCCATTTTAACTGTAAAATGGGACTATTATTGAGTGTAATGATTTCTCCCATAGATTATTACACTTTCCTCAGTTTACAATGTGACAAAACTCCACAACACCATATATATAAAACTACTTGTATATATATATATATATGAATACATAAAATATAAAATATTCCAATATTATGAGAAACCTATGAACAGCACCAAAAAGAACTAAATATGTTAACAGCAGCAGCTAAATAAGCCAGTAAACAGTGCAAAAATGCATCCATTCTATTTAAACAATTACCAAACAATAAAAAAACATCTTCATAGACAGAGGCAAAGGGACAGCCTTTGAACTCATGCTAGTCTTTGTATTACAGTCAGTGAATTTTCATGGTACCCTAATGAGCAGTACTGTCTCCAGGCAAAACCGAAGTTTCCTCTTTTTTTTTTTTTTTTTTTCACAGAAACAATAACGATTCATAAGCCTGACCTAATTTACATTGTGTGCTGTAAGTGCTTGAAAACTCTCAAACGTTTTCAGCTTTCGCCTGACATTTCTGCTCATGAGGAGTTTATAATTATGCTGTTTTCAACAAACCACATGCTGTACAGTATCTAAAGATTCAGACATCTTCACAGGCCTCCATAACTGCATCCCAATTACACATTGTTTAGCAGAGCATTATAAATGGACTGGGATTGCGTGAGCCACACCACAAGACAACGATTGAAATTCTGAAACAGTCAATAAACAAACCTGTGGCTGAACACAATTCAAATTCAATATTAAAGGAGTGTTACAGGTTCAAAACAACTCGAGTTCTGTCGACAGAATCTGTGGTGTAATGCTGATTACCAAAAAATAAACTGCATATTTAAATTGTGCAAAGGATGTTATGCACAAACACATACAAGATTCAGTTTGAATCTGCTCACTGCAAATGGACTGAATTGGATTTCCAGAGGAAGACAGCAGAAGGAAAGCTTTCTTCAATAATGTTCCGTTCTTCTTCCTGTGAGACGAGCAGGAGTCATAATGTGACCGTATCAGCCACGATCGTCACGCTCACGCAGTTAAGACCCAAAGGAAGCTTTATTTCTCCAATAACACGCCGGCGAAATTAAATCAACGTATCTCTGTGACAATCTAATACATTTTAATAGACTTATAGTTCAACAGGGCAGGAAAAAATTCAGTTAGTTCATCGCTGGCTGAGTAGAGCTGGGAGCAGACAGCATGATGAAATGATAAACACAAAATAAATTGACCTGATTATGGCACAAAACATCCCTGACATCAATAGTCCTCAGCACAATGGAGTCAACATGTAGTCTAGTAATGGAACTAAACATATTAAACATATCATATAATGTGGGGTGCATTTTATGCCTGGCCTACAGTTTCATATTAATGCGTTTATATAATTTGTTTATGTAAACTTGCGATTTTCAGTGTTTTTGAAAGTAATTGTATTTATTTTATCAAAAATACAGTAATATTGTGAAATATTATTATAATTTAAAACAAACCCAAACAAACAAAAAACTTTTTCTATTGTAGTATATTTTAAAATGTAATTTATTCCATGAATTTTCAGCATCATTACTCCAGTCTTCAGTGTCACATGATCCTTCAGAAATCATTCTAATATGCTGACTTGCTGCTCAAAACATACACTGTTAAATGTCGCTGTAGATTTAGCGGCACATTACTGTAAAAACCAACAGTACAATACTGTATTTTATAATACAGTACAATACTGTAATTTGCATTGCATTCTGGGTCATTTTGTTTGAGCGGGAACATTTTACAGTACATTTTAGTGTTGCTGTTACTTGGCTGTGATATGCCATGTAATAATACAGCATTGCTGTAAACAGCGCCCCCTTACTGACGTCAGAGCGCAACTGCAGCAGCTCACTCACGGATAGCTGGACGTTTCACTCGGTGGATATCTGGAAGTTTGGTAAGTTAATTTAAATTTTATAATTAGGTTTTAGTATTTTACACTATAGTGTACGTAGCTTTTAGTGTGAAATGACAGTGGAAGTAAACTTAGGTGTTATTTAATTAGTTTCCCGCTTGTTCCGACATTTTCAAATTATTTATATTTATATATATATATATTTTATTTCGACCAAAACAGACCTGGTGATTGTTAAAACGGTGAAAAGATTCTTTCAAGATGGTTTGTGTGAGTTTTATTTTATTTCTGTTTGAATATTTTTTTTTTTACGATGGTCTGCGAAGTAAATTTACTGCGTTTGCTAATGGAGTCTGGTAACGTTAGGTTTGAAGGATCATATGATAACAAAAATGTCTTTCTCTGTGGGAATCCTTTCCATAATGTTTGATCCGACTCTATCAGCAAAAACTGATACGAACTGTTTTATAATAGAAGAAAATTGACTGTTCTCAAACACCAAAAAACATTCAAAGTCAGTTTCCCGGATGACGGCTGCTCAAAACTGGACCTGTTTGAACAAGTCGTTTAGACAAAAATTTGTGAAAACAAGGCTAATATACTTTCCTTTGCAACGTAAACGGGTGATTTGGGCTCAGAGAGATTGGCTATTGGTACCAGTTTCGCATTTTACTTTGTTTGATTTAACTTAGACGGAATAACCAGTGTGATTGTAATGACAAATATTGATTACTTAAAAATATGAATAGAGGGTATAAATTACCGTTATCATAGTTAATAATTACTTATCTATTACCGATGCATGCCAAAAAAAGTAAGTTAGAATTTTTAGAAGCAGAAGCTTATCATTTTTTACTGTGGATGTGTTGTTGGAGTGTATGAAATACAGTGACGTGTAGCTTATACGACCTCAACAAGCAACACACAACTGAATAAAATGTATTTTGATTTCTTACAGCTCTACAGAGTGAGAATCAGTTATCTTTGCAGCCTGGGAATGAGTTTTCTGTAAGTATTAGCCATTTTAATACAATGTTTTAAAAGGTTAGTTCACCCAAAAATGAAAAGTATATTAATTGACTGGTATGATATTGCTAACAGGTTCCTGGTCAACCCTGACGATAGAAATGCCAGACAGAAGAAGTGTACTGCCAGACAGGGAGTCCAAGAGAGAAAGAGGACCAAGAGGGTGGAGCAGAGAAAGGTGACGGCCATCAAACCACATGCCAATAGTTTTATTCGGTCCTTGATGGAGTTTGAATGGAAAACTTCAAACTGAAGCCTGAAGTCCCATGCACCATTAGTGGGACACTTGTTGTGTTTTTAGTTGTTGTTGCTCACTTGTCATTCTTTAACCCAACCCAATCCTCAAGTTATCATTTCTCATAAGTTTTTGTTATATTTAGAGGTTTGTGAACACTTAAAGGGATAGTTGACCCAAAAATACAAATTCTGTCATCTACTCACCTTCACGTTATTCCAAACCTGTACAAGTTTCTTTCTTCTGCTGAACACAAAATAAGATATCTTAAAGAATGTTTGTTGATATTTTTTCCCTACTATGTAAGTCAATGGCTACAGTCAATTGTCGTCTGGTTACCAGCATTCTTCAAAATATTTTGTGTTCAGCAGAAGGAAGAAATTCATACAGGTTTGGACGGTGTCTGACGGTGAGCAAATGATGACAGAATTTTAATTTTGGGGTCAACCATCCCTTTAACAGTCCTTAATACCTATAAATTGCTGATTCACTGAACATGTAAATGGTTTTAATAATTGATTGAATAAAACATATTTTTGAGAAGAACATTGATTGGATTGTGTTTTGATTTGCAGGTATTCTGACATAGCGTTATAATATTATGTCCTATACATGTATATATTGTAATAACTACATATATAATTATAATATTAACATTATTAGTAATTATTTTGAATATTATAGTAATATTTTGCAGTAATGGATCAATATAGATATTACAGTACAATACTGTATTATTAATTACAGCAGAAGCAGACTAAAATTAAAAATCAAATTAGAAAATGCAGCAAAAATACAGTAAAATACTGTTTTGTAGAATTGCAGCACTCTTCGTGTGTACCATAAATTAAATTACAGTACGTTTACTGTATATGAAAATACAGTAACTTGCTGGCAACCGTGCTACCAGAACTGTACTGTAAAAATACAGGAAAATTGTTAACAATGTATTATCAATATTCAAAAAGATGTGCTGCTTAATATTTTTGTGGAAATTGTGATACTTTTTTTCAGGATTCATTGAGTTTGAAAGAGCAGCATCTTTTTTTGTCTTTACTGTCACTTTTGATCAATTTAATACAACCTTCCTGAAGAAAAGTATTAATTTCTTTCTTTTTTTCAAAACAATAATAATAATAAAATTTTATTGGCCCCAATCTTTTGAATGGTAGTGTAATTTGCATTAAAATGACCAGATATATTTATTCACATTCCAATGTGAGAAAGACATTTAGCCATTCTAACTTTGGTAAACTTTTTTGTAACACTTTCATTTCGCAGAAATTAGGCACACTCGCAGACCCCCTGTCGAAAACCCCTGGACTGGAGAATAGAATCTGTCGGCTGCCATGGCTACAGACGACACAAACGAAAATTGTTTTCCAAAGTGGCAAAAGGTGCATGAAAGCAATACATTTCCCTGCCTCCGAGGGAACCCAAACTCCTTTCAACAGCGCACAATATTTCACTTTTTACAAGAGATGAAGGGCTATTGAAAATAAAATCAGCATGGCAGGTTACCATTGATCTCAGTTTTGCCTGTCGTCAGACTCTAGTAAATAACTGCAGTCAGGGAAAGTGTGAGTGGAGTGATTTCAGCACGACTCGTTGTTCCCAATATCGCATGTACTATGAACGAGAAGAGACACTGCTCGCTCCAACCCGAAAACATCTAATCTGCTGATCAAAGGCGGCTCTGAATCACAGTCTACGACTCCCTCAAGAGAAGTCCGCTTTTGACTGGTGCTATTAAATATGACAAAGCTCCAGATTACGAGAGTGTGTGAAAGGAGAACACCCTTACAGATGAATAGGAATACAGAAACTCCAGAAAGCTCGGAGTTCTTCAAGTTAACAACATACGACATTTTAATATGTCCAATTACTGTGTTAACTACTCAAATGATTTTAGAAAGGCAGCGTTACCACAACAGCAGCTTTAGACAATGATTAAATCGCTATTGGCTTTTGGTTGATGTTGGTTAGCATTGAAGGGACAGCTCAACCAAAAATTTAAATTGTGTCATCATTCATTCAATCCCATGTCAAGCCTTATTCATTTTTGTCTATTAAAAATTGAACTGAAACAAAGCTGAAATTAAATAAAAATTAGTTCACTTAAACTTATAATCTATATTTCAGAATTAGTATTAATTGCTTTTTGTATTGCCAGTGTGTGAAGAGCTTGTGACAAAACTTTAAAAACCAGACCTTCACCGATTTCCTAGGCTGTCTATGAAAGCCCGTAGACGGATTTTTAGGTGAAGGAGAAAATCCAAAGGATGTGATGGTTACGTGCTCCCGAGAACTTTTCACTTCAATGACACATGAAACGAACGGTTATACAATATTCTGGAAAATGTAAAGTAATGTCAATGTCATGCAAAGAAAAGCGATTAATTCGAACTATAGTTTTACATAGCCAGATCTATTTAGACTGAAATATACATTAGAATCAAACTATCTTAACAGTGTCATTTTAGCTACCTTACCTCATCTGTCAGTGAATTTCAGAGCTGGTGCAAACATCCATATCGCTATAATCAGATGCTTTCTTGACTACTGTTTTCTCACCTCTTTTTTTTTTTTTTTGTTGTGTGTTTATTTTATTATTGAGAGGAAAGAGTTCAGCACATATTTATATATTCATCTAAACGTGGAGGACGTTGGGATGTTCTTTAACAGTATATCGCTACAAAGGTATTTCCAACTATTTCTAAGCGAAGCACGAAAAAGAAATTCGCTCCGAGTATATTTGGGACGTGAATCACGTTCAGTCTCTTGTACGTTAAAGGGTTAGTTCACCCAAAAATGAAAATTATGTCCTCACCCTCATGTCGTTCTACACCCGTAAGACCTTCGTTCATCTTCGGAACACAAATAAAGATATTTAAGAAATCACAGAAGTATATGACTCGTCCATAGACAGCAATATAATCACCACATTCAAGTCCAGAAATGTATTAAATACATCATTAAAACAGTCGTTTTTGGGTGAAGGTGTTGGCTGCAGTTCTCTTAATGGCCACCGGTGTCGCTAATAACAAAAAACACATTTGATAAAACATTGAAGTACTAAAATCTGAAATAAATATAAATTATTGGCTTAAATGGCAAACATTTTCCAGTAGTCGAACAGAAAACGGCAGCGTAGTGTGAACGCTCTGCCCACACTGAATCAATGAAATCTCCCTATCTATTTAAATGAAGACAAATATACATATATAACATTTGATATAAAAGAAATAGAAGTGATGAAACAAACAAGAGGAAGCCAGAAAAAACAACAAAGATGAATCAAACAAAAAATTAGAGTCGAAAATTGTTTATCAAGTTCAACTGAACCTCAACGCAATGATGCAACCGTGATTGAACAAACTAATGTAAGCCTCGGTAACTCGGTCAGACAGTCACACATTTTGATGAAAATATATATAAAATATAGATTTTTCCATTTGGAATAACACTTTCATGTTTCATGTTCCCTGAACTCTATTATCTGGACGCCCATTAACATTAGAAAATGCAGCGATATTAATACAGGTGAAGAGCACTGCAAACACAGACTGATCCTACCTTGTTAAAATCTCTCATCCCATTCAGAAATAAAATATGTAATTGTGTAATTTTGCGCCAAAACACCCAATGTGTTCCACGTAATTGAAAAGGGATGGCATTCACAGCCTGGATAGGAGCACAGCAGCAAAAACACTGAAAAAGAGCATGATTTTCCTGCTCTAAATGGGCTATTTCTATTCATCAAATAGTCACGCCTTTCAGTCAAGCCATGTCAGTCATACCAACGACTGTTCATGTGTTAATCTGTGTACTCTACTCTGTAATTTTTTGCCAGCAGTCATTACTGTAAAAAATTTTCAGAACTGAAATCAATGTAGACTAGATCAACAAATTAAAATCAAAACTAGACTAAAAGTGTGGAATATTTATAACTGACACATGACTATAATAGTGTTTTAATAGTGCAATTAGTGACTTCATGTCTCCCATCATAAAATGCAACTCTTCTATGTAACAGCAAAAAAACGTTCTGTGAGAACCGGCCGCAAAAAAACATCGGCACAATGTACAGTGTTAAAGGCACAATATGTAAGATTTTTATATAAAAATATCCAAAAACCACTTGCACAGCATTACATATTTCATTCAGCTGTGTATTTACATTATCCTAAATGTTTGCAAGAATTTGTAAATTCAGAGAAATTTTAAATAGTGCCCGTCCTGTCAGTGATATCTGTGTTATCCCTGGTTTCCGCTTGTACTGCATAGTAACCATGGCAACAGACGTGAACAGCTGCGTAACGGCTAGTGCGATGCTGTTGTGTTTCGTTCAAACATTATGGACCATGGCAAGCAAACTTTGGGACAAAAGGAGAAATAAAACGAGGATCAATATCGGCTTATCCCAGAGTAAATACAGAATACGAGACTTTGTATAGAGGGTATGCATTGACGTGACCTTCCTGCTGGAAAACGTTACCTCAGCTGGACTGAGTGGCAACATAACCTGCTGCAGGACTGGATTTAATAGGTGAAATTGCGAAAACAGGAGGAAAACAAACAATTTCACTAAAGGTTGAGCTCGAAAGGGTTACTTATAACATGTCAAAGAAACCTAATCCATGGATATTGACATGCAGCCAGGAATCGTGTTTCCTGACTTTTAGATGTGCCTGATTTCGACGCCGGGAAAATACGCTTTATATAACTACAATATAGGTAGGTCTAAATCGGAGCGATCACTTATATCAATGTTAGATATACTGTCATATCGTCCAGCCTTAAAACTTACTTTTTCTTAGTGTTTATTTAAAAACACCCAATTATGCAGAATATAAGATGGTAAATATTTCAATGATGAGTTGTCAACACAATATATAATGCTACATATACAATATATAGGGTATGATTTTACCTCAATATCCAACATTTTGTCACAAAATGATAACAGCAAATCCACGTTTCTCTGCTTGGAGTCCAGTTGTTTCTGTGATTTGCTGCGATCCATTTGCTTTTTTTTCTGTAGATTTTGGCAGCCTGTGAAAATATACCTCTGATTTTGTGTCAAAGCTACCTGTATGGTCAATTGTAAAGCTCGTTTCCATTTTGGATGTGTTTTGTGTGTTTTTCGCAGCATTCACGCTGAAAACCACGTCTTTTTGCCACTCAGTGGGCATAACCGGGGACGTCACTTGCATACCCTCAATACGAAAGATTCCTGCAATCATTTCCTTTTTACTGTAAGGTCACAGCGTACAGTCGTCAAAGTAATAAACTGTAGAATTACTATTGTAAAAATGACCAAAGTAGTATGTAGTAAATTCACACAAAATGCTTTCCAGCGTAGTTCAGTTTCTGCTGTGATAGTAGCTCATTTTTCACTGAGACGCTGCAGATCACTGAAATGAAAAGGAAGAGGTCTACAGAGGGAACATCTGCTCTTTACATAAATACATGACACATGCAGAAATATCAAATGCTTTCTGCACCAACATCTCACTAATGAGAGAATTTATTTTCCTCTCATTCTGCCCCCAAAACGCTACGGCCGACTTCACAAATGAATGTTGCAGAGCCTTGTATAGTGAATACTGAGAGCCTCTGGACACACGTTAAAAAAAGTTGTAAACCACAACGGGCCATGCAATGATTTAATCATATTTTTCTAGGCATTGATCAAATGCAAAAGAAACATTTAATCCGAAGCTGATCTTAGGCGTGAAGTTGAGATCAGACGCTCGCACCATCACCAAAGATCAATCCCACCATTCTGCCCGACCGCAGACCCTCGGTCCGAAACATGATACTTAAGAGGCACAACCTTCAAACGTCTCTGAAAGCCTCCATCTAAAACAACTTCAACATCTGTGGCCTCGGACGGTGAGGTGAGGCTCAGAGGGAAACATAAACCTCAAACAGGAACCTACAACACATCCTGACGCTCCAATTTGTTGTGGAGTCTTGAAAGTCATCTATAAAGGGGAACGTAATATTGCTATCACTGAAATGAAACTTTAGTTAGCTTGAAATGGAAATTGTAACTGACTTTACTACCATATTGTGCCATCATTTGGAGTAAAACGGCTAATTGAACATGACATGCAGCTTAATTTTATTCATCGGTTGTTAAATTGGATTGTGAAAAGTGAGAGTTGCATACTGGAAAAGAGGGAGAACTGAATGCAATAGGCAGTAGTGTGGCCTCACATACACCACCATTTAAAAGTTTGAAGTCAGTACCTGTTTTTTTAAAGAAATTACTATTTTAATTTTGCAGTAAGGATGCATTCAGTTCATCGAAAGTGACAGTAAAGACATTTATAATGTAATATTTCTATTGCAAATGCAAATACTACATTATCAATGTTCTTTTGAACTTTCTATTCATCAAAGAATCCTGAAAAAATATGCAAAAATATTAAGCAGCACAACAGTTTTCAATATTAGCTGCTTTTCCATCGTCAGGCCGAAAGGTTCTAAGAATGGTAAGGAATGGTTATGATTATATTTCCGCTTAAATATATGTTGTTCGGTTGAACCACTGAACTCACATGAACTGTTTTAAATATGTTTTAGTATCTGAAAGTGTTCATTATCTTGATGTCAATAGAGGCTCACTGAACCATCGGATTTCATCAAAAATATCTTCATTTGTGTTCTGAAGATGAACGAAGGTGTAGAACGACATGAGGGTGAATTACAACATGAATTAATGACAGAATTTTCATTTTTGGGTGAAATAACCCTTTAAGAAATTTAAAAGGATCATTTTAGGTTTCACCATAAACTTTAACAGGGTCAATGACATCATGAAATGTGAGCGCTGGGGCAGTTTGCTTACTTTGTCATCCAGCAGTCAAATTTCATTCATTCATTCATTCATCTTCCACCGCTTATCCGGGGCCGGGTCGCGGGGGCAGCAGTCTGAGCAGAGACTCCCAGACTTCCCTCTCCCCAGACACTTCCTCCAGCTCTTCCGGGGGGACACCGAGGCGTTCCCAGGCCAGCCGAGAGACATAGTCTCTCCAGCGTGTCCTAGGTCTTCCCCGGGGCCATCTACCGGTGGGACATGCCCGGAACACCTCCCTAGGGAGGCGTCCAGGAGGCATCCGAAACAGATGCCGAGCCACCTCACCTGACTCATCTCGATGTGAAGGAGCAACGGATCTACTTTGAGCTCCTCCCGAGTGACCGAGCTCCTCACCCTATCTCTAAGGGAGCGCCCTGCCACCCTGCGAAGAAAGCTCATTTCGGCCGCCTGTATCCAGGATCTCATTCTTTCGGTCATGACCCAAAGCTCATGACCATAGGTGAGAGTAGGAACGTAGATTGACCGGTAAATCGAGAGCTTCGCCTTGCAGCTCAGCTCCTTCTTCACCACGACAGACCGGTACATCGACCGCATTACTGCAGAAGCTGCACCGATCCGTCTGTCAACCTCACGCTCCTTCCTTCCCTCACTCGTGAACAAAACCCCAAGATACTTGAACTCCTCCACTTGAGGCAGGAGCTCTCCACCAACCTGAAGAGGACAAGCCACCCTTTTCCGACTGAGAACCATGGTCTCAGACTTGGAGGTGCTGATCCTCATCCCGGCCGCCTCGCACTCGGCTGCAAACCGTCCCAATGCACAAAAATTTAACAGTCAAATTTAAAAAAATAAAATAAAATTACAAAATTTCATAATACTGCTATGATATAAATTTAGATTCTTGTTTTTTAATATTGCCGAGTTTATAATATGTAAAATTCTGCTACCCGTCTGCCATTTTGAATGATATCAAACAGTTTATTCACTATTTCTCCTTCACCTGAACCCAAAGCCTCACAAAAAAATGTCCAAAGAGATTTTAATTCATTATTCTCCAATAAATAACATAAACAAACAATGTGTAAGATGTTGTATCTTGTCAATGTGTGTAATGGAGTCCATGATCCCTATGTTTCATTTCATTTTTACATCATTTAGCAGACGCTTTTATCCAAAGCAACTTACAAGGGGAGCGATTAGGGGTTAGGTGCCTTGCTCAAGGGCACTTTAGTCATGGTATCGAAGGTGGAGAAAGTGCTGTTTATTCACAATCCCCACTTTCAATTCCTGCCGGTGTGGGAATCGAACCTGCAATCTTCAGATTACAAGCCAGACTCCCTCACCACTAGGCCACGACTAAGTAATACTTGCAGCCATTCCAGTGCTTGACCCTGATAAGATACTGTATATTAATGCATAAATAAATAAAAAAAAGCTTACATGGATTACATGCTCCTGGATTCTGGTTAATCAATTCAGCAATTCTAGCAATGCTAAAATACAGGAAACAAAGCTCTCATAGAGACCAACTATTAACTTTAGTTTGCATGTGAGGAACTACATCTTCTAGAGTAAACAACGTTATATTGGCCATTGACGCTCCTGTACTCAAGAAATCAACCTCAGATAATGAAAAACCCATATTGGATGAGCATCATTCCCATATATACTACGACAGGAAGTGTACTTCAACCCTGTGCACTCGAGACATTAATTCATAAGAAGCAGCACTATGATAATGGTGTGTCCGCACTGAGGCGGCGAGAGCTCATTACCGGGGAACACAAACCTCAGGAGAACGAGGGAACGAGACAGATGCTGCTTTATAAGCGTGATGCCGACCCTGGGCCGAAGCAGTCAGCTCCACTGGGGCTGAAGCAAGGTAACCAGTGACAGCCCACATGCATCACATGTGACAATGCAACCGACTCTGATACAGCTGATACTTCTACTAATGTTTGCCCGTCTGTTTTCGTTGGACTCGGGACGCAGTCTGAAGCATCACAGCTACGTTATGTAGAGGAATACTTTGGAGTTAAGCTCAATTGACAGTGTTTGTGGGATAATGCTGATTACCACAAAATATAAATTTGAATTCTTATTTTGTTTAAAAAAAAATGAGGTGCTTCAGCGAGGAAGTCAGTTTATTGAGGATTTAATTGCAGAAATGCGAAGCTTATGTTTCTAGAAGCAATTATATTAAATTCTCTGCTAAAATGTGTGTATTATTTGCGCTGCAAAACAGTTTCATAATTTTTTTAACATGTTTTGGGGTTCTAGGTTTCATGGCTTTATGCTGTCGCTGTTAAGTTGGACACAGCTTTACACAGAAATGGCTATTAAGCGATTTTTCACACTAAAATCTTGCGAACAGACATTTTTTACTGTCTTATAGCTAAACTATTGAAGCAATGAGTATTTTATTCTTTACAAATCGGCCCCTTTCACTTCCATTGCAAACATCTCACTGACATTCAGATTTTGGATTTATGTTAGAGAATATGAAGTACAAGGGGAAATACATTTTTTTGTGGTAACGAACATTATGTTGACTGAGCTTATATTATCATTCAAAAGGTTGGTCTTAATATTTATTTTTAATTGTAATTTTTAAAGAAGTCTCATGCACACAAAGGCTGCATTTATTTGATCAAATATACAGTCAAAAATTGTGAAATATTATTACAATTTAAAATATCTGTTTACTATTTCAATATATTTTAAAATGCAATTTATTCCTGTGATGTAAAGCTGAATTTTCAGCATCATTACTCCAGTTTTCAGTGTCACATGATCCTTCAGGAATCATAATAATATGCTGATTTGGTGCACAAGAAACATTACGTATTATTATCAATGTTGAAAACAGTTTAATGGAAACCGTGATACACTTTAAAGATTTAAATGTTGTTCTTTTGAACTTTTTATTAAGTTATTATTTGAAATGGAAATCTTTTGTAACATTATAAATGGCGTTACTGTCACTTTTGATTAGTTTAATGCATCCTTGATAAAAAAAAAAAAAAGTATTAATTTTAAAAAACAAAACAATCTAAACTAAAATAAAATAAAAATTTCACTTCCTTCTATATTGACTTCTCACTGTTTGGTGAACCTACCTTAGACCATTCACCGGTCTTCCACTCGTAACATTTGGAGTGATCCTCGCACAGCTCCTCTTCTGCGGGACGAGACATGGGATCACAGAGACCCTGAGGATTTGTGCAGGTCACTGTCCGCTTCCTGCTGCCACGACCGCATTCAGAGGAGCACTGGGACAAACAAAGACAAGGAGAATTCAACAACAAGTCAGTACTGTTATACTTTCCTCAAGTATAACATGAGGAAAATAAGTGAGCAATTGGGTGCAAAAAAAGGATGGAGATAAATAAAGACATAAGGAAGAGTGTTGGTCATTAAAACCGACGTCCTGTGGAGTCTCAGTAACGCTTCTCTCCACTGACTGAATCCACTCTAATGAAGTGCTTACAACATCCACAACGTTAGGATCAAAACGACATGCAGAGGCTGAGAAACAACCACAGTGCCCTCCATGGGCCAGGACAAGGCACATTTCAAGTGACCTCAGAAAACTTTTGAGTCTCAAAAAAGGGTTTTTAGTCGAGGCTTCTTGCACCAGAAACTGCTGCAATGTTATTTTACATATTCACCCTCTGTTGCTGTACCTTTAAAACTTCTATGACCGATATTAACATGGGCGGTAGTCTGTAAATGTGCTCATTCCGACATCATAAGAAGCCATTCATATAGAATGTGTTTCTGAATTCTATGTTTCTATTTTCTTTTGTTAAATGGACGTCTTTGACTGTTGTGTTCTCGCCTCCCTTCTTTAATAAATAATAATTTTTTTAAGAGGCTAAATGTAGAATTCAGATATCCTTGTTATTAGCGACGCCGGTGGCCGTTAAGAGAACTGCAGCCAGCAACTTAAAGAGTTCACCCAAAAATAACTTACGTCAGCTGGACAATGAAACTGTTTTCTAGAGATGCTGTAGTTAAGTTTGTTACACAATTTTCTTGTTATCACTGTAAAACAGCTTTTGTAACAATCTGAAGCATCGAAATGGTAGTTGTGTAGCTGTCTATGGATGGACAGACATCTCTCAGATTTCATCAATAGACATTCATTTGTGTTCCAAAGATGAAGGAAAGTCTTAAAGGTGTGGAACAAGATGAGGGTGAGTAATTAAAGGTGCACTATGTAGTTTTTCGTCCACTAGAGGTCGCCTATTCAAAACAAAGGCGTAGCTTGATGACGCAAGAGCACGGAATCTTGGGACATGTGGTCTTCACCTTTCAGCCGGTGGAAAAGAATCGGGATGCAGAAATCATGTTCATGGATGCGATTACTAATGTTACTGTAGTATGAGGCGGAGCAGGAGCGAGTGTTGTGGAGCTGAAAGAGACGCTGGAGCGATTGTTAATGAGAGACGAACGAGACACACGCCTCGCGAGCAGCGGGACTTTTATTATGCCACAGTCGCCTGTGTCGCTTCCGCTTTTCCGGTCGTGAGTATTAGGTAACGCAGCTGTTTATCATATTAGATACATTTGAGTGTGTTGAAAATGATGTTATAAACATGATGTTAATGATTTAATGATGTTAAAGTCTTTGGTGTTTCCATGGTTTCTACAAAATAAAACCGGAAACCCGAGGGTAACGCGGCTCTGATGACATTTACAGGCGTCTGCCTCACACATCCCGGATTCTTGGTTAAAATTGCAATTTTCTCACGATTTACAAATAGTTTGAAACATTTCGGATATTGTAAGTACTCGACTGAACAAAATATATAACACTGGCCCAGTGGTTTTTGGATATTTTACTGCAAAAATTTTACAAACTGCAGCTTTAATGACAGAATTTTCATTTTTGGGTGAACTAAGCCTTTAAGACATTGTATTTTTTTTTTCATTAAAACACCCTCACGTTTTCTGTCTGAACTGCCTCTAACTGCGATGAATTCAGAACAAGCTGTTTTTGCAGACTAATTTTCATACATTTCCACAGCTCAAGTTAAAGTCGTTTACTGCCCTGCATCTCAAGTTTTTTTGTGCAAACGCCTCCTTTTAATGTCACAATTTCTGAACAAGCCAATTTTGCATTTTTCCATAAATGTAATGAAGCTATGTTTTGTGAATTTTCTTTTTTGTGACATGTTCTGTCTGCGCTATTTTTTAATCATTTGTCTGTATAAAGATTCATGCGATGCATTTGACGATTGATTGCACCACGTCTCACTGTATTTTCAGCATCTAACGATTTTTAGTATTATAATCCTCTGAACGCACATGCTAGATGATTCACACACTTGAACCGCACACTTGTTGATTGTAGGAGCCGGCTCTCCTGGAGCGCATTCTGTTTTACAATGAAAAATAAAACATTCCATTTTCACGTTTCTGGCTGCCAAGTTTCCGTTATAGAAGAACGCAACATGCTCACTCTCATTGGCTATCGGGGGTATCACGTCAGAGGCACCTTGATCAAGTCGTAATCGTAATTTGGGATCAATCGAGTCGTAATTTGGGATCGTGGAGGCTCTGATGCGAAAAATAATCATAATGACACCCCACAATAGAGGACTTTTTGGACAACAAAAGCCTCAAATTGGGGCCACACCCACCTAGATCTTTTGGGCGTGCAAATCAAGTTCAAAAACTTAAAAAAAAAGTTTAAGTTAAGTTTAAAAAATCTTAAAATCTTCAAGTGTGTGGCCAGCTGTGTGTTCAGATTTGTGCATGTTTCCTCTGTTCTATTTTTCCCGCCTGTTTTAATTACCATGCTTGTTGCCTTGGTTATTGTATTATTTACACCTGTTCTATGTTTAGTTAATGTATTTATAGCCTTGAGGTTGGTTCATTGTTTGTCCATTCTCATCATACGTAGATGGTTTTTCTGTTTGCATGTTCATAGATGTAGTTTCCTAGAGCAAGTATGAATGGCGCGAATAAATCCGGATTTTTATTTTTGCGTTGTGCCGCAAACATTCATATCATATTGCCACAAAAAAGTTTGCAACAGCATTTGTGGCAGAACCACAAAACAATTTAAACCATTTAAAAACTCCTTTTCTTTTAAAAAGACAAAAATCAGGGTTTTGTTGGGGGTACTTACAATGAAAGTGAATGGGACCCATTTTTGGAGGATTAAAAATCAGAACAGAAGTTTATAATTGCATAAATTATATTATATTATTCTGTTAAAACATGTTATTATTTGAGCTATAAAAACTGTTTAAATGCGGGTCAATTTCACAATAATGAAATCGGACTGGGAGTCTATAAACATTTTCTGTTTGATTCTTTTGTTCTTTATCAAGCTGTTTTTTATGCAAGAATGCTTTATATGTGAAAGAGCCTCTTCATATATGTTAAAACAGTAGATCAAATGTATTTCACAATTGCAAGAGCAAAATCTTGTTGTCCATGAGGTGGAATCTTTAATAATTCCGGCTGACTTGAGCTCACACCTTGGACCATTCGGAGGCCTCCCACACGGTGAGGCAGTGGCGTCCTTCGCAGTGTTGTACGCCAGCTGGTTTGGAGCTGAGACAGTACAGGTCTCTGGTGGAAATGTATGTGCCATTTTGCAGCTGGTACACGCAGCCAACTTCCCTCTGCTGCAAGCCTTTACCACAGGTTACTGAACACTGCGTCCAAGCGCCAGTGACCCACCTGAGAGGGACAGAAAAAGTAGAGGAGACACTGATACGACAGTTTTGTCAGATTATTACGGCCCACGTAAGTGTTAAATGCAGATCTGAAGTTTTAAATGAATTCAAAAGCAGCAATAACGTATCTCCACTGAAACAAGTGCTTAAAGTCAATGCGTGAAGCCGTTTGCAATGCTTTTTACTTCTGTAATGTGGCGAGGGGAAAAAAAACACACACCATATGCTACGATTTACTAAATCATTTCATCAGGGAACATAATGAAATATGGATAATTCAAGCGTCAGTTTACTGTATGACTGAATATAACAGATGATTATCTTTATTGTCACTTAAGTGGACTTGTGATTTATGTGCAGAAAATCTCAACAGATGAAACAGAGTATAAAAACAGAGCCGTCTTTATTAACTGATTGAAAGACACCATGGAAGATGACGGAGACATCTGGAAACTTACAGAAAGCTGTTCTGTCTCACACTCAATCAAATCTCATTCTTACAAGCATCAAGACAGATTTCGCAGTTATAGACAGAAAAAGAGGTGTGCAATTACTTTTAGAAGTGATCAGACTTGCATCACATACGCCAAGTCCAGGGCTTAACCTTTTTGCTCATAAAGTTCTTGTTGAGCCACTTGTTTCCAAAGTTGCTAGCCAGTCAGCATTTTCACTGGCTACAATTGTACCATGGGCAAAAACTGCCATTAAAGCTGCACTATGTAGTTTTTCGTCCACTAGAGGTCGCCTATTCAAAACTATGGCGTAGCTTGATGATGCCAAGTTTGAGTGTGGAATCTTGGGACATGTGGTCTTCACTTCACAGCCGGTGGAAAAGAATCAGGATGGGACTCAGAAATCATGTTCTTGGATGTGATTATTAACATTACTGTAGTATGAGCGAGTGTTGTGGAGCTGAACGAGGCGCTGGGGCGAGTGATAATGAGAGACGAAAGCGACACGTGCCTCGCGAGTAGCGGGACTTTTATTATGCCGCAGTCTCCAGCGTCACTTCCGCTGATCATGAGCATGAGGTAACGCAGCTCTGTTTATCACATTTGAGTGCGTTGAAAATGATGTTATAAGGTTACTCGGAGCGTTTGCTCACCGGCTGCTGTGAAACACTTGTTTCACTGCAGTAAGATAGATCCATATTTCAATATCATATTAAATGCTGGATGGGCAGTGATGAATGGAATCCAATTTATTTTAAAACATCTTGTATGATGCATCTGATTATGCTATGTTATCTGCTTGACAAAATAGTGTTTTTTTCTGACACATGGTAAAACCATGGTACTCTTGGAAAATCAAGAAAATCAGATTAAAACAATAAGACAAAACGTGTTGAGTTATATAACAATAATTAGTTTTCTGTTTATAAATGTATCAGAAAAGATGTTCCCATGTCTGTGTTCCCACATTTAATATATATTAAAGCGTCTTTGGTGTTCCCATGGTTTCAACAAAATAAAACTGGAAACCCTCACATCTCCCGAAACCTTGGTTAAAATTACGATTTTATCACGATTAACAAATAGTTGGAAACATTTGGGATATTGTTCTACTCAACTGAACAAAATATATAACACTGGCCTAGGGGTTTTTGGATATTTTATTGCAAAAACTTTACATATTGCTGCTTTAATATTATTTAATATTAAATTTAAAATTTTCTCATAATTAGGGATATTAGGCTGCTGTCACTTTAAGACCTGACCCACAGATCCATTATACTGTTACACATGTGTTTCTTTCTTAACTATTTATATTCACCTAAAACATAACTGACTGTGTTTACGTGAATACTCACCAAGACCGGGATTTTGACATTATTTCCTGTGTATTTGACTGTTTAAGAACAATAAACACCTGGGAAAAAACTCAATTTATTACTGAGAGGCAGTTTTATGACCGCACACTTTTGGTGTGAGAACAAATTCTGCTGGAATGAGTAAAATCATGTGGAATATGATATATGTGGATACTTTTGTATTTACAATTATATTAATAATTCTTGGTGTGAACAGGCCTGTACTGTTAGAGCAAGAAAAAATTGCAAATAAAGTTAATTTTGTAAGTATGTTATTTATCTCTTTTTCAGGCTTTTCTGCTTTGAATTAACAACAATACTTTTTTTTCTGTATTTATCTCCTCTAAATGTAATGTGAGAAATTGAAGACATTGCAGCTTGAAAAGCTACAGATAAAGAGACAGCGTTTTAGAATCCGAGTAATTTTATCACACATTATAAATACTTCTATTCAATTTTGACACCACTGCAAGCTAGCATTATAAAACAATGTGAAGTATGCGTAAAAAGACAAACATCTGCAATTTAAAATTTAAAAGATTAAATTGACTTTTCGCAGGCAGTTTGATTGACAGGTGATCTGACCAATCATAACCCCAAATCCACCATTTTGTTTGACAAAGCAGTCAGGAGAGTTAGTAGATTAACGTTGGTGAACTTGAACTTGAATAATTGTGTGTCCTCACGTCTTTCCGCGCTTGAAACAACATTCCTTCCGATGTTCATTCATGTTTATTTGATGCTATAAATGGACTAGTATGAAGAGATGATCGCTTCACGAGGAGCTACAGCGATCTGTCACCACACACTTAAACTTCTTTAAAAAATTACAATATTTTAAATATTTTAAATATGATATCTTGTCAGACATAGCAACAGTAGCTAAAGGGGCGGGTCTTTGCGAAGGGTCAATTACATCAAATGAAAAGGTCAAATTTTTAATAAACTAACCGGTGAAAGAGAGAGTAAAATATCTATTTTTGAATTGGTTTAATGAGAGGATGCGTCATTATGCTCATGTTCCCGCGAACATTATATATCATTTGAAAAGCAGTACAGTTAATTGCCAAGGATCATCTTTCTGATGCATGTTCTTCCTCAAGGATCATTACTCAAGTTTTGTCACAGCTTTCATCTGTATATAAATGACAGCAACAGAAAAAGTTATGTATTATGTTTGGATGTCTTTTGTCCTGTCAGAGAATGTGGATTTGTTGGAAACATTTTGTTCCAAAAAAACAGGCTCTTCACAACAAGTACATACGAGGTTTGACTCCCAATTGAGTTTTGTATAAGCTGACGGCTCACACATATATCAGGTAAAAAGCTCAATTTTGAGAGCCTATCGTAAAGCTGTTACCTGTATTGGCAGGGGTGGATGTTGCACTGGCGGATTTGAGGCAAAGGTCTGTTCTCGACCTGACAGAAGCTGTCGTTTACTTGAGTCATGGTCTTGTTAATGATTTTCATGCACGACACCACAGTCCTTCTCTCTCCTGAAACAAAACAAAACAATTTTCATTTTAAAAGACATTTAAAAAAGAAATGTCCATCAAGGTTTACAATACAATCGTAAATCAATTTGTACGGTTATTTTTACTATGCATAAAACGCAAATGAAAGAAATTAGATACAAGAGGCAGTCTGTCAAATATTTTTAGCAATAACTCTCACTGTGACACACTACACATTAAGGGCTCGTTCACACAGAACACGTTTTTGCTTTGAAAATGGGGAAAAAGCGCAAGGTCTCGAGACGCGTTTTTTTAAAAGTTGAACTGATTTAATTGAGCGCCATGTTTTTAGAATGCCATGTCACGTACAAGATCCTGCAAAAGCTGAGAGGCGAGCGTCATACACGTCCGTCTAGCACGTGTTTACATAGAAAAACAATGGAAAAGTAGTTTGTTGGAATGGAAAAACGCGTTCTGTGTGAACTGACAACACTAAACCATGAACAGAAAGAACTGAGGGCTTAAATACACAGAAGGAATGATCAACGGAGCCAGAAATAGGTGCGGAACTCAATCAGAAACCATGACAACAAGTTATGAACAAGAACTAAAATGTAACAGGGAAAACAATTCAAACTAAACTAAACAGAACGTGACAATAAAACTATGAGCTAAACAAGACATGAATGTGATACATATCTATTTTATATATATTACATGTTATTATTATTTATAATTAGCTTTAATAAATAAATCTTAAACATCTAATAAAAAAATGCTTCATAAATAATATATAACAATTGTATAGAATACATTGTTATGCCACCAAGTGGCGACAAGTGACTGTTAAAAATGTATTTGCCATTGAATCATTCTTTCAAGAGATTTGTTCAAAACATTATCATTAATCCGGTAATAAAACAAGTGAGTCATTGAATCATTCACTAAACCGATTTTTAAAAATAATTCAGTGAAATTAATTAAACATTTTAAATAGACTGCAGCAATTAACATTTTTCTAGAACCTCTAATAAATTACATATTCTTTTAGTTGTCTGTTCAGAAATGTGGGAGAATCATGATCTCAGTTTAAAAACGAAAAATCGTGATTGTCAATTTATCCAGAATCGTGCAGCTCTAATAAATATTACATTTAAAAAGAACAATAAAATAAATGGCATTTTTTAATAATAACTCATTGTAACCTAGCTCACGTTCTACTTTAATACTCCATCCTATCAGACTTTAGAGCCCGAACTGTCAGTACATTTAGACATCATAAGGATCTGCATTACTTGTCCTCAAACTTTCCTAAAAAAACAAAACAAAAGCACGGTTATATAATAATAATTGTCTTTATGGCCTCTTTGAGACACCCGCACGAGCTTACTAACAATCCACTAAGGATGTTAATGTTTGGACTGCGTTCTGGCAAGAGTTGCAGTACTCTGTACTGGGGGAGTTTAACCACAACAGGAGAATCAGTGTTTTCTCTGGCACTTGTCTGCATACCATCTGATCCTGTCTGGTCCACTTTGACCTCCCAACCAGCCATGTCTGATTTCAGGTAATTGGAGAACAAAACATTTCTAATTAGAGATCACCATACAAAGTTATTCCTAGTGGTCATCTATGGAGTCGGGGGTGTTCGGTCATACCAAATTAGCAGCTGAGGGAAGCACCGACTCTGCATTGAATTTGCTCGGGACCTTTAATTTGCCGTGAATTCTTAATGTTGTTGTTGCTTCAGAGTGTGGCGGCATGCCAGACTGTAGCATTAGCCATGTCATTAATTTTGTGTTGTTCTACATTTGCCAAGAAAAACCACGAGCAGTCGGAGACAGAGATTAATCCCTCGGAGCAGCGAGCGGTGAAGGGCAGCCTGAGAGAAAGAGACCCGAGCTCTGTTCCAAAAAGTCCGCTGCCAATCTAGTCAGCATTTTAGGCATCATACGGGCGTCCCAGATGCAAAGCCTGTTTCTGTTGTAAGGCAGCATCATGTGTCAAGTAGCATTCGTGGATACGTCAATCCCACAAGTCACTGCAATGAGCTCACTGTGAAATGTCTTTTTACAATGAAAAATGCTGATATAAAAATCTAACTACAGACTTACTCTCCTGAAAGATGGAGTTGAGTGGAATGTTGCCTACAAAAATAATTACACTACCATTCAAAATCTGAAGTCAATAAGATTTTTTAATTCATATTCTTATTGAGGAAGAATGCATTCAATTGATTGTAACAAAGCAACGAAGTAACAAAAGAAAAAAATATTTCTATGTCAAATAAACTTTCTTTTCATCAAATAATCCTGAAAAAAAGGTTAAATAACTTTAATGTTACATCAGTCATTCATGCTAGTGCTCGGCTAACGTATGTGCTATGTATAAAAATTATTTTATGGTGAAGTAAATACTACAGAAAAGACATATAATTTACACAAAAAGTTAATTCAGACACAAATTGAAAAAAAAAAACTAGGTAAATTCTATATTAGTACTCAATTCAAAATTGTAGAAATTAAAGCGTAAATTTCAACATTATAAAATTAAGTAAAACTACTCAACTTTTCGGATACTGGTGTTCCCATCATGCACTGGGCCTTGAATAATTAATGAGGTTGATTTTTTTTTGCTGTTTTCAAGCTGTGTTTACACCGTTTTATCATTACTTTTGTTGTTAGGTTTAGTAACTTGCCATTTTGTGACTTTTGGAGTTCATTTTTCGTTCATAGTCAAAAACCGAGCTTCAGGAAGCCTCTGGAGCTATAGTCGGTACTTTCGACAACACTACTAATGACTGTTAAAAACACAAATCTCTGACATTCGCTAGTGAAAAAAACTCCATTTGACCTTGATTTTGATCAAATGTTAATGATACAATGACACATACAAGTCATTGGATATATATAAAGCCACAATATCAACTTTGACAACATGGTGTTTAATAATTAAAAAAAAAAAAAAAAAAAAAATATATATATATATATATATATATATATATATATATATATATATATATATATATATATATATATATATATATAATTTCCTGATTAATAGCCGTCCTACACTAACTTGCAATTTTTGCTGGTTTCAAAACACACCACGCTGGATATTTATTACCTGCCATTCAATTTCAATTAAATGTCATGCTTTAATGGTTGGTGACATATCCTCTGAAAAACTCAAAAGCCAATACCAGAGGTGTGATTTACCTATGAAGATTTGACAGCCGAGCGCGGGCATTTCACTCTTGTCGGATGTGTCAATTTCACATTATTAAACTTGATTCGTTTTTGCTTTTGTTCCTGTTAAAATTTCATTAGTTTCTGGCTTTTGTTTGAGTTCCTTGAACCGTTTCAGAGCCCTGAAACAGAACCAGAGAAACCATTTTCCCTCTAAAAATCAGGGAGGCTCATTATTTTCAATGGGCATGACACTTCCAGCCTCCTTCCTATATACAGCCCCTTAACAATGGTTTCCAGGGTAACACACTTTTACCCCAGTACAGCAGAGTGTCCTTAGTGTCTGGCCTCATCTGAAAGAAACACTCACTGAACACTGATAAACTTTTGACATGTTGAAGAGTTGTGATTTCCTGCCTGAATGTGGGTAGAAATGCAATTTCAATATTATTATCTCAGGATTAAAAGTCACTGGCTATTCATTTACGTATTGCCCAATAAATATACATATGCACTGTTTGGTCACCAATTAGTGAGTGGTGGGAAACGACTCACAAAATCCCATTCCAAATGAGGAATCTCTTGGAGATCCTTGAAGACTTTGCTAATCAGGACCCCAACAGCAAGTAAAGACGACATCTAGTTATAAATGTATTTCTGTGATCAAAGCTGAATTTTAAGCACCATTCCTCTAGTCTTGAGTGTCACATGATCCTTCAGAAATCATTATGCTGATTTGCTGCTCAAGAAATATATCTTATTATCAATGTTGAAAACACTGCTGCTTAATATTTTTGTGGAAACAGTGATACATTTTGTTTTTCAGAATTCTTTGATATATAGAAAGTTCAAAAGAACAGCATTTATTAAAAATAGAAGATTTTGTAATATTATAAACTGCCACTTTTCATTATTTAATGTATCTTTGCTGGAGTTGCGACCCTTCCCTGGTGATGGCAGTATAATGTTTGAATGTGACATTGTTAATTGGATAATTTATGGGTGGGGGGGGGGGTAAAAATGTTTGGCTGATCTGCTCAATGGTACTTCCTCTAGTAGAACATTTTCTCCAACATGCTGTTTTTGTTTATCCTTTTTCAACATTTCATCCCCATTGGATTATTATTGTCTTTTGTATATTTCATTCTCTAGACTTTGTGTTATATCTCTGTAATCAACTGTTTTCTTTCAATAAATAATCTTGCACTTCAAACAATCCATTTGTACATGTGGTCCTCTTTATGTGACGGTCAAGAACGAGCTGGCCGTGACACTGGATAAAAGTATTCATTTCTTTTCAAAAATCTTACAGACCCCAAACATTTGAAAATTAGATATAACATTTGTTTATTACAAGTAGAGATTTCCATCATTAACGAGCATGAAATTAACTTAAATTAATTGATTTAACTGCTGGGAATTTTCTTTTTAAATAGACGGACAGATCCTAATTCAGCTACTAATGTAAGTTCTGTCATTATTAAACACATCGTTACGTTTTTCATTTCATAACTGGCTTGAAGGAACGACGTTAACCACAAAGCAACCAATATTTCATAAATCTGTCGAGAAGTTCCCAAAAACAGGCACAGCAAATCTCTTGTCAGCTTTTTCAGGCCAGAATCTGATTTGCAGCTTGTGTTGAAAACATAAAGCTGTTATTCGTCATAGAGAATGAAATGCCCTTAAAAACCCCAAAGCATCACACATTATTTAGTAGGAATAGCACATACCAATTGCTTTACAAACAGATTATCTCTTGTGCAAATATACATGCTGATGCAACACTTCTCGCAGACAATGACACGTCTGGCTCAGCCCTTGGGAAGTAATAAGCACATAAAAGAAACGAGCAGAACAACGTTAAAATGGGAACTATTTTAGGTGAGACTGCATGCCGGTCTGCTGCAGATAAAATGTTCGTAGAAAAAAAAACAGTTTTGTGAATATAACCAGCAAAACTGTCACGCTCAGACAGGCTTAGGAAATGAGACAGTGTCGGGTTATTTTATGCGTACGGAAGACATGTTTAGTCTCGAGTGAATAACGCTTCCGCCACATGTGACGACTTACACTTACAATGTCTCTACAATGACTCTTTCTGCAAGTCTCATTCCTTTGAGTCAATTAGCACTTATTCAATTTGTCTGAGATCTCCTTCATTCTCTTTCATAGCAGTAATTATTATTTTTGGGGCTTTAACCTGCTAGATATAATCACACAGCTGTGCTGACCATAACATATCACACGGCATCACAGAAACACAGCTGGGCAGCAGGCGTACCTTTACAGCGCCAACGGAAAATAATTTAATGAAACCTTTAAGAGATTTGGAAACTTTCCTGATCAGCGTCTAATGCTCATGAGAATTACAGCAAAGAGTAATAAGAAATGAAGCCCCCAGAGGGATTGTGGGAAACGTCTGGCACTGACCTCCTCCGCAGTGCACGCTGCAGTCCTCCCAGCTGCTGTGAGTCCACAGGTACATGTGCTCTGGCTCCTTTACCGAATCGCTGCCGTTCTCCTGCGACTGGTTCAGGGCAACCGTGTACTCATAGTGGATCCCGTACGTTTGATCGTGGAACAGCAGAACCTGGGAGAAAAATTAGATAGAGAGTATAACAGCAAGGACACATTAAATTGATCAGTAAAGACATTTATAATGTCACAAAATGTTTCTAGGTAACACTTTAATATGAGGAACAATTCTCACTTTTAATTAGTTGCTTATTAGCTTGCATATTGGCTGTTTATCAAGCACATATTAACGCCTTATTCTACTTGACCATATTCTACATCCCTAAAATCGACCACACTGACATGGACAGAGATTGTTTTGGCTTTACAGAAGCTCTAAGAAAATATTATTATCGAGCTAAGGTAGGTGTTTGATCGAATCACTTCCGTTGTAGAAACTGTTCATTATTAACTTAGCTGTCATAAAAGTGGCCCCTTTCCAACTGAAAAGACCTTTAATGCATTCTTGCCGTTCATTTACATGTTTAGTCTATAGATCTGTGAACAGACACGAAGGGTTCCCGGCTCCGGCTGACCTAATTTATGCAGCCTAACGATTTACATGTAGATAATGTGACATGTGTATGCCAGGTTAAAGAGATGCGTTTTTAGTCTAAATTTAAACTGACAGAGTGTGTTTGTTTCCCGAACAGTGCTAGGAAGACCAAAATTTAGGTGCTAAACCGCCTGCGGTTGATTTTGATATTCAACCTGCCTGAATTCTGAGATCGCAATAGAAGTGAAGGACTACAATGCATTAAGAGCTCGTTCAGTATTACAGTAATCTAGCCTTGAGGCCATGAACGCATGAACTAACTGTTCCGCATTTGTCATTGTAGTTTAGATATATTTTTAAGCTGTAAAATGCTGGAAATGTGGATTTCAAATGTAAGATTGGGACCGAAGAGCACACGTTCTTAACTGACGACGAAAACTTACAGAGCAGCCATCAAGTGTTAAACAGTATTCCAGGTGATTATGTGCAGTTTTTTAAGTCCAATAATTTTTTCTGAATTTAGTAGAAGGAAATTACTAGAAATTACTTTATATCAGCTACACAGGGCACAAAGAAATATAGAGCTGAGCATTATCAGCGTAACAGTGAAAACTAATGCCATGCTTCCTAATGACATCTCCCAAGGGTAGCATGTACAGAGGGAAAAGCAACGGTCCTAGTACTGAGCCTTGTGGTACTCCATATTGAACTTAATAAGCATTAAAAAAAATTGTTGATGCAAAAGTTGTAGTTAATAGTGTGTATGCATTCCCATACCAAAGTGTTACCGGTTTATATTTCAAATAAATTCTGTTGAATTTTCTACTCATCAAAGAAATCTAAAAAATATTAAGCAGCAAAACTTCTTTCTTCAGCAGCAAATGATGATATTAGACTGATTTCTGAAGGATCATGTGATCATGTAACACTGAAGACTGGAGTAATGATGTTGAACATTCAGCTTTGATCACAGGAATGAATTACATAAAATATATGAAAATAAAAAACAGGAATTTTAAACTGTAAAAATGTATTTACTTAATGTAGTCTTGGTGAGCACAAAACTGAGCCACACAGTATATATATATTTAGTATATATTATATAGTATATATATATATTAGTTTGAATCTGAAAAGTAAGATTGATTATCCCTTGGTTAACTGCTAGTTGGTCTGACTAGTTATTAAGACACAGTCTTCACATAGTTTATGCAACTGGCCCCTGAACCCCACAGACCACTTTCAGCATCAACTGGAAGAACAACTGCTGTTAATTAAACACATTAGAAGGTGTCTGCTTACACTTGGGCATATAGTACATCTCCAGAGGCCTGTGAACAAGTGCAAGGTCTGATTTCGAGTGGCTACTAAGATGCCGTGAGGAAAGAGAGATCACTTCCATTCATACCAATAATCATTTCCAGAAACAGGATGAGACTCTGGCCTCCAGCACACCCTTTACTTTATCACAAGATCCATCTCATGACAGCCATTTTCCTCACTTACTGTGCCGACAGTGGAGGTTAACAGCCCCTCAAAAAGAGCCGTCTTCCTATCACCCAGTGGCTAATGACATGAATGAAACTATACACAAAAGAACACATCCAAACAGGTAGAAGTAAATTCAACAGCATCCCACCAACAGCAGATGTACAAAATATACAGTGAGTAGATCTCATGAAAACATGTCCAAGTCACACTTCAGCCCACAAATATCATTATTATTTTTTTCAATGGTGATTTTCATTATACAAAAAAGACTATTAGGAGTTTGAAAAGATTATTATGATCATTGGATAGATTTTTATCAGACTGAAACTGTGTGATGTTGTTCTTCATGATTGATTACTTACTAATGTTGTTATATTTTTTGTCATGTTTAATTTGACAGTGGGATTTTTTTAGTATTGCTAATTGATTGCATATTCAACTGGTACTAATTGTTTACGCTAGTGAATAATTGTCTATGTTTACCTGAAAGAAATCATACCTTGACAAAGGCTTTTTGAGAAAACGTTGGATAAAAATAAAAGTATTTGCAAGTGAGTGTGCTGTCAGATCTCACTCATTCTCATACTGTCTTCAAATAAAAAAATACTGTAATTCAAACATTTTTGTCATTTAAATCATCATACAACAAATACATATGCAATATAATACACTGCCCAGGGAAAAAGAAAGTCGCTGTTAAATAGGCAAATGCTAGAGTCTAAGAGTCTATGATTGGATCATTATTGCAGTGATTTTTATGTTTCTAGCATGTTTTATGTTTGGCAACCGTTCTTCTAACCGTAATTGATGAGGTGTGGAGCTTTTAATTTCTTAAACAACCATGTAGGAAGACACATCATGGCCATATTCCAGGATGACAATGTCAGGGTTCATCAGGCTCAAATTGTGAAAGAATGGTTGGAAGCATGAAGAATCATTTTCACATGAACTGCACCTCAGAGTACAGACCTTAAATTCATTGAAAGTCTTTGGGATGTGCAGGAGGAGACTTTACAGAGTGCTCAACTCTTGCATTGGTGCATCAAGATCTTGTATTGACAATGCAAGTGCAAGCACTCTGTAAAGTCTCCTCCTTAAAAATATGAATTATTACATTTTAACACTAATAATGGCTTTCATTTTGCATTACTTAAATGTAAGTAAAAATTGTGACAAATGTAAAAAAAAAGTTGCAATCAAAAAAGCTTTATTTCCCTTTCATGGGAACTCGCGCTGCTTCAAGAGTTTGACGCAATGGGAACGCTCTGCGTGAATGTGTTGTGAAGCACTTGTGAAATCAGTCCAATGGCGTGACGGAAGGAGGGTGACGTCATGACCAGGAAGCTATGAAGCACACCCAGACCAAACAATGTCAGCTTCTGTGCCTTCAGCAAGCGCTCTATGTGAATTGTCTCTGTCTATTTATTGTTATTATTTATTTGTCCACAAGCATAGACGCATAGTGGAGCATGCACTGAGGCAGCGCGTAGATTTCTTGTCTGTAAAAATATGTGGCTCGGATCTCGCGTTTGCTGAGGCAGTGCGTAGATTTCTTGTCTGCAATATTATGTGGCTCGGATCTCGCGTTTGCTGAGGCAGCGCGTAGATTTCTTGTCTGCAATAATATGTGGCTCGGATCTCGCGTTTGCTGAGGCAGCGTGCAGATTTCTTGTCTGCATTATGTGGCTTGGATCTCACGTTTGCTGAGGCACCGCGTAGATCTCTTGTCTGCAATAATATGTGGTTCGGATCTCGCGTTTGCTGAAGCAGCGTGCAGATTATGTGCCCGCAATTCATGTATATACATATATATTTATATTTGGAGGGAACTGAGCAGACGGGACTTTCCTTTTCACTCTTTTCCCTATGATTGCATGCAGACTATACCAGCTTTGTTCTTTTTGGTTCTCTTGGCCTCCGGAGGGGGGGGGTGGTTAACCGTACCATCAGGGGGCCAACCCCGCCACCTCGTGTGCGTCGGCACGCAGTGGTCTCCGGGGGCCCATATCTCAGTGTCCACCCAGAAATGTAGCAGCACTAGGATGTTCGCCCCCTCTGTTGAGGGTTCCATGTATTGGCTACACAAGTTGTGCCAGAGACCAGTCTTGAGAGGCTGGTACTTTTGGGTACAGTAGTCTTCTGGGGTAAGATGGACCTGAGGGCCATGTTTACCTCTAAGAAGGCTGCATAAGGGCAGTCCTCTCCAGGGAGAAGTGGTCAGCAACTCATCATACGGTGCCTATTTTTTCATCGGTGCCCTCAGGGGGGCCGTTCTGCCAACCCTGCCACCTCGTGTGCTTCAGGGAGCAGGGGTCTCCAGCGAGCCCATATCTCAGTGTCCGCATGATAGCGGTGCTGGGATGCTCGCTCCCTCTCAGGAGGGTCCCGGAGCAGTCAGCTCAGTTCTTCCTGCCGGTTCGCCGTTACAGGACACCGAATTGATCGTTCGGGGAACACCAGAGGCAGCCTCGAGAGGCTGGTTCCCTTAGTATAATTTCTGGCAGCGTTAAGCTACTGCCAGATATTTCTCATTGGGTCCTGCATACATTCGTAAGTGGGATTGCCACCCAGTTTAGGTCGTGCCTGCCCGCCCGATTTATGGGGGCCCCGCCAGTAGTGGTGGACCCCAGGCAGGCTCTGGTAATGGAACAGGAGGTAAAAACTTTGTTAAAGAGCATGTACCGCCCGACAGGGAGTCCAGGTTCTACAGCCAGTATTTTATTGTTCCAGAGAAGGATGAGTGGTTGCATCCCATTTTGGATCTGTGTCTTCTGAACCAGTCAGTTATGAAGCTCAGATTCAAAATGTTAACCTGGAGACAGATCATGTCACAGATCAAGTCCGAGGGCTGGTTTGTCACAATAGATCTCAAGGACGCATACTTCCATGTATCCATCCTTCCGCAAACACGGGAAGTACCTGAGGTTCGCTTTTGGGGGCGAAGAGTACCAATAGCGATTTCTTCCGTTTGGTCTAGCTCTATCACCCTGCACTTTCACCAATGTATGGACGTAGCGCTGGCACCGCTGCGTCTGCAGGGCATTTGTGTTCTCAATTACATCGACGACTGGCTAATTATAGCTTAGTTACGTCAGTTGGCAGTTCGTCATCGAGATGTCGCTCTCACTCACATAAGAAAGTTGGGGTTGAGGTTGTACGCCAAGAAAAGTGTGCTTTCTCCAGTACAGAGGACCGTTTTTCTGGGCGTGGTTTGGGACTCTGTTGCGATGTGGACGCAGCTTTCACCTGCTTGCACAGAACCTATTCTTTCTACCGTAAACCGAATAAAGCTAGGCCAGTCACTCACTGTGAAGCAGTTCTAAGACTGTTGGGTCTGATGGCAGCAGTGTCCAACGTGATACATTTGGCCTGTTGTACATGAGACCTCTGCAGTGGTGGCTCAGGACCAGCGGGTTTTCTCCGAGGGGAAATCCATTTCACATGATCAAGGTCACGTAGCAGTGCCTACATGCTTTGGTAATTTTGGAAGAAGCCCTGGTTCATATCCCAAGGTCCCGTGCTGGGAGCTCCGTACCGTCGCAGTATGTTAACGACGGATGCTTCCCTTACGGGTTGGGGTCCGATCCTGGAGAGTCGTTCGACTCGGGGTATGTGGAAGGAGCACCATCTTTCCTGGCATTTCAATTGACTGGAAATGTTGGCTGTCTTTCTTGCTCTCAAGAATTTCCTCCCAGACCTCAGGGGTCACCATCGCTCGTCCCGGTTAGACAACACATCGGTGGCCACCTACATGAGTCACCAGGGGGGTTTGTGTTCGCGTCCACTCTGCAACTGGCGCACCAAATCCTCCTGTGGTCCCAGGGGAAGCTGCTTTTACTCAGGGCAGCTTATATCCCTGGGGTCCAGAATTTGGGAGCAGACATCCTGTCGAGGCAGGGGCTGATCAGGAGGAGTATGGCCCAGTTGTTTGTCTTAGGTGTGCTCGCTGAATTCACACAAGACAGGCACTGGTCAGTATGGCTGCGTGGGTATAGTCGTTCCCATTGCGTCAAACTCTCAACGCAGCGCGAGTTCCCTTGAAAGGAGTTACAGCTTAGTTACAACGAGACGCTGTGTCGCCCTCATGCATGCCTGTGATCGACTTGCTTCGACATATCAGAAGCTGACATTGTTTGGTCTGGGTGTGCTTTATAGCTTGCTGGTCATGACGTCACCCTCCTTCCGTCACGCCATTGGACTGATTTCACAAGTGCTTCACGACGCATTCACGCAGAGCATTCCCATTGCGTCAAACTCTCGACGCAGCGTCTCGTTCCCTCTTCAGGGAACTAAGGTTACAGTCGTAACCGAGACGTTTCCTTATGCAAAATATAAAAATCCTTATTTCATTCTTTTGATTTTTGAGTAAATATGACCTTGACAGGTTTTGTGAAATTCAGCTTCAAATCACTGCATTAAACAAGTAAAAGAAAGGAATGATGTTTTAATTACACACCACCACATGCCACTTAAACATCATGGTGAGGTCAGTAAGTATTCACACTCAGGGCGAGACTGGCATGTGCCCAAATGCTCATATGGTTTATCCGGCCCGGTGCACACTACAGATTTTTCTCACCTAATTTGGAGCATTTTGCATCTATTTAGTTATTCGAGGTCAGAAAAAAAGCCTTGATTAGAAGTTCCAAAGCTGACCGTAGGCGCAATAGAAATTCAGCTCAAATATTCTAAACGGGTCTGAAAACACTATTGACCGTTTGAAGTGGAGCATCTGTGCGCCAGAGGACGTCTGAGAGGAAAGAGTCTTCTAAAGCCTGCTTCACTGCTTAATTATACTAATTAGAGATCTCTCTTAAGACACCTTCTGGCTCTCCAGACTAAACAAACCTTTTTGCTTTAAACTCTTGGTGACTGCGAGGGAATGGAGATTACAGGTCTATTCTCTTCATCATAAACAGCTTTGAGAAGATATTAACTGAAACAATGTGCTTGAATTAAAGGATTAGAGGACTGTGTTTCATTCGATAGTGAGCAGTAATATGCTAATCTCTGATAATTGTTAATCTATGTACTCGTGCTAGATGGATGTCTTTGGATGTTGCAAAGTTAAGTTTTCTCAACTTATTTGATGTATTTCTCTAATTTAAGGTCTCTAAAAATGGTTAATACATTTTTCTAAACAGATTCATTTTACTTAATTTCATTCAAAAAAGTAAATATAAATATATATAAAATATATTTAAAATAAGTACATTTACATATTTATATATATATATGTATAATTGATTATATATACAGTACTGTGCAAAAGTTTTAGGCAGGTGTGAAAAAATGCTGTAAAGTAAGAATGCTTTCAAAAATAGACATGTTAATAGTTTATATTTATCAATTAACAAAATGCAAAGTGAGTGAACAGAAGAAAAATCTACATCAAATCAATATTTGGTGTGACCACCCTTTGCCTTCAAAACAGCATCAATTCTTCTAGGTACACTTGCACACAGTTTTTGAAGGAACTCGGCAGGTAGGTTGGCCCAAACATCTTGGAGAACTAACCACAGTTCCTCTGTGGATTTAGGCAGCCTCAGTTGCTTCTCTCTCTTCATGTAATCCCAGACAGACTCGATGATGTTGAGATCAGGGCTCTGTGGGGGCCATACCATCACTTCCAGGACTCCTTGTTCTTCTTTACACTGAAGATAGTTCTTAATGACTTTCGCTGTATGTTTGGGGTCGTTGTCATGCTGCAGAATAAATTTGGGGCCAATCAGATGCCTCCCTGATGGTATTGCATGATGGATAAGTATCTGCCTGTACTTCTCAGCATTGAGGATACCATTAATTCTGACCAAATCCCCAACTCCATTTGCAGAAATGCAGCCCCAAACTTGCAAGGAACCTCCACCATGCTTCACTGTTGCCTGCAGACACTCATTCGTGTACCGCTCTCCAGCCCTTCGGCGAACAAACTGCCTTCTGCTACAGCCAAATATTTCAAATTTTGACTCATCAGTCCAGAGCACCTGCTGCCATTTTTCTGCACCCCAGTTCCTGTGTTTTCGTGCATAGTTGAGTCGCTTGGCCTTGTTTCCACGTCGGAGGTATGGCTTTTTGGCCGCAAGTCTTCCATGAAGGCCACTTCTGACCAGACTTCTCCGGACAGTAGATGGGTGTACCAGGGTCCCACTGTTTTCTGCCAATTGTGAGCTAATGGCACTGCTCGACATCTTCCGATTGCGAAGGGAAGTAAGCATGATGTGTCTTTCATCTGCTGCAGTAAGTTTCCTTGGCCGACCACTGCGTCTACGGTCCTCAACGTTGCCTGTTTCTTTGTGCTTCTTCAAAAGAGCTTGGACAGCACATCTGGAAACCCCTGTCTGCCTTGAAATTTCTGCCTGGGAGAGACCTTGCTGATGCAGTATAACTACCTTGTGTCTTGTTGCTGTGCTCAGTCTTGCCATGGTGTATGACTTTTGACAGTAAACTGTCTTCAGCAACCTCACCTTGTTAGCTGAGTTTGGCTGTTCCTCACCCAGTTTTATTCCTCCTACACAGCTGTTTCTGTTTCAGTTAATGATTGTGTTTCAACCTACATATTGAATTGATGATCATTAGCACCTGTTTGGTATAATTGTTTAATCATACACCTAACTATATGCCTACAAAATCCCTGACTTTGTGCAAGTGTACCTTGAAGAATTGATGCTGTTTTGAAGGTAAAGGGTGGTCACACCAAATATGGATTTGATTTAGATTTTTCTTCTGTTCACTCACTTTGCATTTTGTTAATTGATAAATATAATCTATTACCAAGTTTCTTTTTGAAAGCATTCTTACTTTACAGCATTTTTTCACACCTGCCTAAAACTTTTGCACAGTACTGTATATATATTGATTATTGATATTGAATATATAATGTGTGTATATATATATATATATATATATATATATATATATAGTAAAATACTAAATTTATAGATTTTAAATTTATAAAATAATTATGATTGAATGATTGACTACATTTTTGAATTAATAATTAAAAAGAAAAAAAAAGATACTAAATTAAAAATCCTAAAAAGGCTGTATTAATTCTTTTGAGAGCATGCCTTGGTTTGGAGAAATGTATAAAACTGCTAGAAACTAGACGTAGTTCAACTTTTATAGAAATGCGTGTCTCAAGATGTTTTTTGTATTTGCATTGTGAACGACCCTTAACGCCACATGGCATCATGATGAAATCATTGCAGTGGATGTCTGTGTAAACACATGGATGGAAAAGCAGCAATGTGGGTGAAGCCTTCAGGTTTAGCAGTGGCACCATCCCAAAAAACCTCTGCATTATTGCTTTCAAAACAATCTACGTGATATGTTTTCCATTCAATTTATGTATTTGCTTTGGATTAGCAGGCTGCCATGTTTTCCGAATATAAAATCGCATGTTGTGCTAATCCTGAAGCTGTTGATGATGAAGACGAAATATGCTATAATTATATTTTAAATCAACTAGAAACGAGGAGTAAATGGCAGTCAACATGAAATCAAAATTGCCACACACAAAAGTGACAATTCACCCAAAAATGAAAAAAAAAAAAACATCTGTCATTATTTACTCACCCTCATGTCGTTTCAAACCCAAAAGATGTTATTTTTCCATGGAACACAAAAGTGGACATATTTGATGAAGCTTCATGCAGTTCTTTCCATACAGAGATCATAGTGACCATCTGCGACGCTCAAAAAAAAACAACAACAACAACAACAAAAAAAACATTAAAAAATCTTAAAAGTAGTTTCTATGACTTGTGTGCAATATTCCAAGTCTTCAGAAATCACATGATAATATTCCAGAAATAGATCAAATGCATAATTTGAATGGATGTTCTTCACTTTTCGCCATTTGTGTTCCATGGAAAAAACAACATAAAAGTTTGGAACAACCCTTGTGAAAATGAAGTACACTTCAGCATACTTTTCAAAACAGTACTTATTATTGAAATAATACTTTAAAAGAATGTACTTCATCATTAACTGAATGTAAAGATTTCGGAAATATAATTGCATGTTAGCTGAATTTAAATGATTGCAATTAAATGATGCAATGAAAAAAATATATATTATAGTTATATTAAATGCAAATCTGAACTTTGACCTGTAGGATTAAGTACATCTTTATCTGTAGTTTCATAATTGCTTCTATAATTAAAACAATTAAAATGTTGAAATTATTTCAAAGTTCACTTTTTAAACAAAGTGTCAAGTAACCCTAAGGTAGGTGTACACTTAAGTGGTCTTATATTATCTGTAGTTTTTTTCTTTAAATATACTACTCAAGTACACTACAAGTGCACATTCAACACAATCAAGTGCACTTCTTATTTATAAGTGAACATAGGGGAGAGTAAACAGAATTGTCATTGAGTGTTCATGATTCAATCAATTTCCTCTACAGTGTTTCTCAACGATCATGTGATTACGGAAATAAAATGTGTATTGAGTAGCGTTTTAAAAGTTTAAAAGCACACTGCGTCATGAAACGTGTGAAAGAGAAAGGTGGATGTTAGGAACTAATGTTTTTACCATGAGATGGAGTGGAGTCTTAGTTGGTCCCTTGGCAGACATCTTTTCCCACAGTCCTCTCCTCACATAGCGAACTGTGGTGCCAGCGAGCTCAAACTCCCCTGGCAGCTCGATTTTCCAGTCATTGTTTATGGATCGCTTGCTGGAGTCCTTCAGAGCTGCACCAGGCAGACAGGAACACATTTATTTGATTCACATTACACAAGCATCATGCCATCATTTATCAAATATAACTAATTTTGGACATATTGTCGTGAAAGCTTTATTGATTTTGATCTGGTGGACCTGAGTGAGCTAATATGCATGTACCACATTCATTTTAGTATTAACATTAACTTTATATCATTTTAAAGCTCACAATCTCTAGTTTTAATATTCGAGGATTGGTTTTCAAAATATATTACAGAGGAGCAGTAATTTATCAATTTGCAACAAGAGGCGTGTTCATTTTGAAATAGCGATGAACATGAAAAATCATGAAAGATTGGTAGAAACCTGTGTGTTTTCATGCTAAGAGTTCGAAAGATAACATGCATTCATTTTTTTTTTTAGAAAAAAAGGTCTGAAAATATTTTAAATATTAAAAGAATAATAATAATAATAATAACATTCGGCATTTGTGATGTGATTTGTGAGCTACAACCCACATACATGTTGTTTTTATGTTTATTAAAGTTTGAATTCATATCAAATTCTGCCAGATTTCCCATACTACTTCTATATAGGATGTCTAGTTCGTAAACAAATTTCATATAAATGGAAATGGAGGCGCCCTTGTAATAGAGCTTGGTTGTCTTCTAGTGCGCCCAAACAAAATCTCACTGAAAGCTCATTTTTTGAGATATCAACCTAAAATTTGGAACACAACTTGTGTAGATTTATGGCTTTGATTTTCAAGCAGATTTAGAGAAAAAAACATGTTTCATAAAAAAAATATATATATTTTTACATTTTACATTACGATACTTAAGTTAAACCTTTTTCCTGTTTCACTTACATCGTTTATTTCACTTCTACAATAAATATCTTCTTTAAAACAAAACCAGCCATATGTCTGTATTCCAACGGATTCTTGAATTACAACCGTTTAAGTTTAGATAGTGCATTTTCATGTCTATACAAAAAAGGGGGGGTGTGACAGTTAACAGGTTAAAGCATACACTAAAAATGCTGAGTTAAAAACAACCCAAGTTGGGTAGAAGATGAACAAACCCATCAATTTGGTTGTTTTAACCCAGCGAATGGGTTAAAATTTTTGCACGACCTTCTCGGTAGTTTTGTTTAACTCACTCATGCATTTGAACTTTGTGTCGAATGAACTATTGCAGATAATTCTTCCATCATTACCTCACATTCATCCTATTTTCATACGCATATATGACTACATTATTGTTTCCAAGCAGATTGCCCACAGTCTGCTGCAATGAAAGCATAACCTGGTTTGTTTTGGAGAGCATCTGCGATGAGCTCAATGGGAGAGGTTCACTTTCATGTCACTTCAAGCTTTCTGGCTGGAATTTAAATACACACACACACATATATATATATATATATATATATATATATATATATATATATATATATATATATTCTTCTGTTCTCTTACAAAAGATGGCAAACCAGACCCAAACTAAACAAATGTTTACATTTCCGGATGAATTACAGAACGAATCCTGCCAGTTCAACATTAAATGAAAGGCATTATAGAACAAATTGCATGCAATGCTGCTTAAACATTTACAACTCATAGAAAGTTTAAACTTCATAATGTTATAAAACTTAGTCTGTATGATCTGAGACTGTGGGCATTTTTAATAACGTCAACTTAGGCAGTCATGTGATCCTGACCTTTGGGAGAAGGGATGTTTATTTGAGAATATGAAGAGTGAAGCGTTATTATAATCTGTCAACATTATGCCTGTGAAGTTGGACGACAAGACGCATTAATTCTGAAAGTTGAAGGCGTCTTTTCAAAAACCCCTGACTCATTAAAATAAATTAAATTACAATGAATATCCTCATCAATTGTGGGCCAGCTGGACAAATAAAGTCTTAATTAAGTTTCACAAGATTTATAACATTCTCTCAAGTGGGTTTCACTAAATACAAGGGTGAATCTCACCAAAGTCAAGAGTATGTGTGGCATATTTCACCCCAAAATAAAAAGAAATAAAAAATTAAAACCTGTTAATAGACAATTATGATTATTTTTACATTTACAAAAATTTAATTCTTATTACTGTAATGTATGTGTGTGTGTGTGTGTGGGGGGTGTATCTTATATTAAAATATTATTACTTTGTATTTTATGCAACAAAAATCGGCATCAGTACTGGCGAAAAATTGAGAAGTGCAAAATGAAATATACATCAATATGGGTCAACGGCATTTGCATATTTTTGTGCCCAAGTGCATTATTTCTTTTTAAAATAATTTTATTATAATTAAATTGATTATTTTTATAAAAAAAAAAAATTATATAAAATGTACTTAGAATTTGGCGTACAAATGTGCTTAATTGTCATGAAGCAAATTTGAACACATTGTAAAAAATCCTAGCGGTCATAAAAAATCCATTTTTTTGAGGCGAAAAATGACCCAGACATGTTTTCTATGACACTCACTCACAAAAGTGAATATTTTGTGGGCAAAAAAAGTATAGCCGGTTTAAAGCGAATCCGTGTTATACGTCCATATAGTGAGTTTCTTCCTAATCTGTGTCATTTGTCATAACGTAGCATATGAGGCAACACCTGGCGTAGTTCCTATCCACAGCCATTATCGAGCTGGTCCAGTCTCACTAAGATCTACTGTGGGGCCATTTGGAAGACCTGTTGTTATGGCAACAGGTTGAGTAATTACCCAGAAAGCTATGGGACGGCTTGTCTTCCACAACTTTGATTCGTCGAGCTCCCACCGGAATGACAGCTGCCTCGATGTAACCTTTGGGAGAGAGAGAAATAAGGGGAGAAACAATAGAAAGAAGTGGAAAATGAAATGTGCGAGCGAGATTTCACACTGGTGCACAGGTGGACAGGCGCAGGTGCACATTTCTATAAACGTACGCAAATATGAGCGCGATCCAAGTCGTGTGTGTGCATATAGCGCATGTGTATGTCACTACAAACAGTGCGTTTTCCTGGCCAATCAGAGCAGACCATTCACAATGATTATGATAAGTCTCAATCGTAAATCATCTCAATGAAATGGTGAATCATTTTTGTCATGTGAACATTAAACATAATTAGTTATTTAATTATCTATTTAAAATTGTATTTTTTAAAGAATAAGCGTTTTAATTAAGTTCTAATAATGATTAAGTTGAGCATTACATCACATATATATATATATATATATATATATATATATATATATATACACACACACACAACTCTGATTGGAACCAGGGCATTTTCCTCTGACTTACACACACAAATCCCCTTTCAAACACCAGTGCGAGACAAAGTGTCTGGGCAGTAATGATAAAACAAATCTGCTGTACTGTTTATACACACACACTGTGGCCACATTCAGAAACCGGTGCTAAACCACATCTTTAGATATCACTACACTGAGCAGAAAGAAATGACCCTGAAGGAGAGGAGATAACGCCACACAAATGGCTGATGCTCGTATGTATACGAGTAACTACCATCAGTTCAGCTCATTTAAAGAAGAGACCTTTGACGCTGAGGCCTCTCAGTCACAGGGGTCTTTGTGAAACAGGGTGAGATTAGTTTGACCCTGACTGGGATGATTTGACCTGAAGTTTGAAATCATAATAGTAAAGTGTTGTTTTCATTTACTGCCCACACTTTGCGAAAGGCTACTCTCTGCAGAGCCATGGGACGAGTATAACCTCCAGCTCCCCCTCTCTGGAGCTCCAACTCCCACTTTCTAGACCTACTGTGGGCATGATGGGAGGAGATGCATCCCCCAATCACACCCTAACCCTACTCATAACCCTCCACCCATTAAACAGGTTAAGCTCCACCCTTGAGTTCCAGAGAGGTGGAGCTGGAGGTTTTGGCTCTGCAGCGAGTACTACTTGCACTTTGCACCGAACCTGATTTAGGCCACGTTCACACAGCAGCAGAATATGGTTGTCAGTCCTGTATTTGAATCCTTAAAACGGTTATGTTCACACACAATTCAGTTATTTACAGGAGTGACAACTGCATTCTAGAACCGAACTCACACCTGTAAACCTTCAGAACTCACAACCGTATTCTCAGACAACCTGCAGATGTGATAGCGGTGTCCGATTCGTGTCTGATTCTTCTTTTCAATGAATCGGTTTGCGAATCGCACAGAATGATTCATTCTTGAACTGGATCCGATTGGATCTGTTCTTGAGTCAACAACTCAGTGAATCAAATGATCCGGTCAGAGCGAGTCTCCATATAAGAATTCACTGAATTCACAAGTCTGACTCAGAATGAGCCAAGATTCTCAGAGCTTGAACGCCGTGCGCGACTGTTGGCGCGGAAAGTAACTTATCATTTATTATTATAAATGGAAATCATATTTAGGTCACGACTGTCTGAAATACTAAAATGTGGGCATGTTCACATTTTTAAATTACCCTCTGAACAGAGCTTTAGCTAAAATTAAACGTAACGTTAAAATAACGCAAAATTAATACCTATACATCTTTTCCACGGCCACAGCAGTTTCAAATGATGCAAAAGTATGTTTGAATAGCATGCTTCTTAAAATAAAAATAACACATTTTGCCGTGTGTGACGTGTTTTTATATCGTATGTTTATATTTGTCAACACACACATTTAAAAACATTTTGTACTATATGGTATATTTTGTTCTCGAAATCATTAATGATCAGTAGTAGTTATTAGTGTATGACAAGTTTTGATAATAAAATGTTTTCTTATTTGCAGATCAATACATATTTTAAGGAGTCCCGCACATGACATGCAAGAAAAAAAAGTTAATCGTGCGACTAATTCGACTAATTCACGATTTACTATTTCGTTCCCTCGATTTTTAAATCGTGCACATGATTTAGCCTACTATTTTTTTTCCTGCATGTCATGAGCGGGGCTCCGTACATATTAGTGTCTGCATAATTTTCTTTATTTACTAGTGCTGGCTACTTCACAATTCATAATAATTCATAATGATGTCAGACTAAGCTCTATCTGTATGTCTAGTATATTATACTCCACCCATATGTGTTTTGAGAAGTAGGATGGAATATATAAAATTGCTAAATAAATAAACATTCATCAATCAGTACTTTTACTTTTAATACTTAAGTACATTAAAAATCAGGTACTTTTGTGCTTTTACTCAAGTCAATTTGAAAAGGAGTACTTACTTTGACTGGAGTTTTATTTTATTAGGGTCTCTGTATTTTTAACCTAGTATTTCGCCCACTACTGGCAGTGTGAAGGGAACCGAACTGGACTACTAGTTGTCTGTCGCGTCATACAGTTCGAGAGAGCTGCTCTGCACTGCTTTTCACTGCTTATTTTCATGTATGGTTTAAGGGACGGAGATATGAGCTGTGTGTCATCTGACGGTTTTAGATCAGTTATTTTCCTCCAACGGTCAGACCGGCTCCCGTCAGTTTTGAGTTCTTTGCGAGCTCATTTGACGGATGAACGCGTGGCTTGATTGGATTCGTGCTGTGTCAAAAGTAATAAGGCTTTTCAGCTTTAATTTTTGTTGCCATCTTTGATTTTACTTTGATCACAGAATCATATGGTAACTCGTAAGAGAATTCGGGTTCGCATACATACAGACAGTATTCGAGGCCCTATGTGAATGGGACATTTTCTGTAAGTAAATGCAGTTGTCAATCCCAAGAACTGAAAGTGTGAACGAAACCTTAAACTCCTGGCATGATCACAAACATGCGGTTATCACTCCACACCGAAAAGACCACCACCCCTGTTAAACACCCAAAGTAAGATTAGCATAAAACACACCAAAGCCAGATCAGAAACACACACTCAGCCACATGCCACCACATCTGGAGGACCTGAAACAACCGTCTGACTTTCAGGATTCAGTCTCTATTTGCTTTGTTTTTTATAGAAAGTAATTCATCTCAAACAATGAAAGTTGAGGATATAGATGTAGGAAAGCTTTGATTGGCCTTTCCTGGAAGACGGAGTAAAATTTGTCAGAAAACTTTACTGTACCAGTGATGTCTATAGCTTTTGAAAAGGAACAGTTCACCCAAAGATGAGAATTATGTATAATTTTCTGTCCTCTGTAAAATGCAGAAAGATGATGTTGTTATGGTGAATGTTTGAGTTTTTATTCTTTAAAAAAAAAAGCCTGGATGGTGGCAAAAAAGGAGGGGGGGGGGGGGGGGGGTGTGCTTTTGTGGATTTTTGGAGCTTATGGAGCTTATTTTTAGGGACAACAGAAGCTCTTTGATTCCGCCTGATGGCTTTACAGTAAAAAACAAAACAACCATGCATTAATGTGTAAATGATGACAGTATTTTCATTTCTGGGTGAATTACTCCTTAAAATCCTCAGTAAAGACATTGGGGTCATTGTTCAGCAAGTATTTAACAACAGTCAGGAAATTCATTTAGCTTCAATTTCGCACATTATATAAGAATGAGAAGCTGATGTTTCTAGCCGGGCACATACTACTTTCAGAAATTTTGGATGTTTTTTTTTTTAATAAATTAATATTTTATTGAGCAAGGATGCATTAAATTGATAAATTGATATTACTGCAGAAGAATTATATATCAAACAAATGTTACTGTTTTTTTCAACTTTCTTTACATCAAATAATCCTGAAAAAAATCTTATCACAGTTTACATACAACTCTTTTTGTTATATCATCAGCTGGAGTGCCCTTTTATAGCCACCAGAGGGCATTTTATGGTAGCTTTAAGGGTATCGTTACCTTGTCAGTCCTTGCCTATACAAGCCTGGTTCATTCTGTCATTCATTGCAGAGTCTTGTATGTGTCACTACTGCAATTCTGAGCGCTCCTTTGATGATCTGTTCTCTGGTTTTGACCCTGTTGCCTGTTTTTCTGGATTTACCCTGAATTCCTGCCCTGGTATATGTTTGGATTGTTTGCCTGTGTGTGATCTTTGCCTGTTTTTGGACTTTGAATGTGAATTACCCTTTCAATAAATACTGCGTTTGGGTCCTCAACCCTCATGTCTTGGAGCAGTCTCATGACAGATTTAAACATTGATAAATCAAGCGTAGCGTCAGTTCTGGCAGGTCATGCCAGTCAAGCTCGCATCAGCTGACTCCCAGGTGACTCGCGTCTACCTACAGGAATACGACGCCATCACAGCATCAATATATAAGCTCTTCAGTATTATCAGTAGCTATCGAATTTCTCAGGAGCTAATTACCCTCCTCCATCCCCAGCTCCACCTGTCGTCACTCAGGATTTGGCCTTTTGATTCCCCTTGAATCAGACTAATTCATGAAAAAATGTTAAATTATGTGAACATAATGATATCTGCACATATGTTGGCTCTTATCCATACTAGGCTACATGGATGCGCAGGGAGTTCTTGCCCAGAACAGAACCATATCGCCAATATAAACTCTATGCAATTATCAATTATATTTGACGATAGTGGTCCTGACAGAACTATTGATGCTGATAACACTGATTACTGTTTTTACTGTATTTTGGATCAAATAAATGCAGCCTTGGTAAGCATAAGAGACTAATTTCATAAACATAAAACATCTTACTGGCTCCACCATTTTTAAACCACAATGTTTTAAACTAAACATCTGCTTCTTTTCAGACGAATTTACCAAGCTGAGGCATTGAGAGAGACTCAAAAACAGACTCTAAAAGTACACAAAAGTACACATCTATTCAAGAAGTAACAACCCCAATCATTCTTTCCATAGAGAAATCAATGTCTAGTGGTAACATGTAAATGTTTCAATACAGACTTAACATGAGCTCTGAAGGTAAATGATTAATTATGATTCTTCAGAAGCCACAAGTCAGTCAAATTCATTTTTAAACGAAATCACTGTCACCATGGGAATTGTGGCTAATGAGTTTGAGGAGTGACATCACACTCCAATGGAGAATGATGCAATCGAAACAGCTGATTGGCTAAAACTTACACTTTAATAAACATAACAAACATTTAAAGTGTCTTATACTTATTAAGGCTTGCTCAAAAATATAATAAAACTACAATTTTATTACAAATGACAAATATTTTAAAAAATGAAATACTTAATTTAAAGTGTAATTTATTCCTGTCATCAAAGCTGAATTTTCAGCATCATTACTCCAGTCTTCAGTCACGTGATCCTTCTTATCATAACTGTTGAAAAACAGTTGTGCTGCTTAACATATTTGTGGATTTTTTTTCCCCAGAATTTTTTTCACTTTTTCTTTGATGAATAGAAAGTTCAAAACACCAGCATTTATTTGAAATAGAAATGTTTTGTGACATTATAAAGTTTGTTTACTGTCATTTTCGGTCAACTGAATGCATCCTCAAAAAATCTTCCCTCAAAATTTGAAACAGTAGAGTACATATGGAAAAAATGAATGGGAAAAATACTTCCAGTAAGCTGCAAAGCATGTGGTTAAATGTGAAAATGGAAGAAGACAGATCTCTCTATAGGAGTAAAATCCACTCATGATTGCTCTTGAAGATCCACTAAAACACACCTTTAAACAGAGAGAACTGGTTTCCGAAGCCCTATAAATTAGATTAATTGGTCAATTTATCTCCTGAAATGCATGAAACTCCATGATTGTTTACATGTGATCTTTAGTCAAAGCAGACTGTACATCAACTGTCTTTCATGTCAGACTGTACGAGACATACGTTAGCTAAAACTCAAGTCAAGATTGATAGAACTCATTCATTCATCTTTTTCATTCATTCATCTTCCACCGCTTATCCGGGGCCGGGTCGCGGGGGCAGCAGTCTGAGCAGAGACTCCCAGACTTCCCTCTCCCCAGACACTTCCTCCAGCTCTTCCGGGGGGACACCGAGGCGTTCCCGGGCCAGCCGAGAGACATAGTCTCTCCAGCGTGTCCTAGGTCTTCCCCGGGGCCTTCTCCCGGTGGGACACGCCCAGAACACCTTCCTAGGGAGGCGTCCAGGAGGCATCCGAAACAGATGCCCGAGCCACCTCAGCTGACTCCTCTCGATGTGAAGGAGCAACGGATCTACTTTGAGCTCCTCCCGAGTGACCGAGCTCCTCACCCTATCTCTAAGGGAGCGCCCTGCCACCCTGCGGAGAAAGCTCATTTCGGCCGCCCGTATCCGGGATCTCATTCTTTCGGTCATGACCCAAAGCTCATGACCATAGGTGAGAGTAGGAACGTAGATTGAGCGGTAAATCGAGAGCTTCGCCTTGCAGCTCAGCTCCTTCTTCACCACGACAGACCGGTACATCGACCGCATTACTGCAGAAGCTGCACCGATCCGTCTGTCAACCTCACGCTCCTTCCTTCCCTCACTCGTGAACAAAACCCCAAGATACTTGAACTCCTCCACTTGAGGCAGGAACTGACGGGCCATTTTAATGCATCAATCCGTGTCACATGCTCACTGAGATGCACAAAGCCATGGTGAAAAGGGGAATTTGTGCACTGTGAACTTAAATTTCGATATGATCATAATACGATGGGAATGCTAAATAACAAGACTTCTGATTTAGTCTTTAAAATCTATCTTAGACAGCAAGAACTGTACAGTGTGCAGGCAGATTTAGACAAAGCAGAGCCTTTATTTGGCTCAGCAACAATGACTGGGAAAGTATAAAGTCCTTAGTTTTGTCCTGACTCGTTCCCTGTAGAGCTGGGCATACAAATGTATTCCCACATTCAGCAGTGGACAGGATGATGATGGCCTGAAGCTAGAACAGCTGGAGACCATTGGGACATTTGGTATTAAAGCAGTTTTGGGAGGCACGTGGTGACCTTGGAGTCATTCGGACTGAATCCAGTGAATAACAGATAACCCATGAGTGAGCAAGAGTCCTTACTCAGCTGATGAGGGAGAGCAAAAGAATATGGAATGACAAAAAGTTTTAACCTCATTTGGAATGACAAATCATTCACAGAAACGGATCCTGGAGCAGGTCATTTAAATGAAAAGGTCACATTAAACAGAAAAGGGAAGTTTGACGTGACAAACTTTGAATTGTATTCTCTGTCAGGTAGTAAACAATATGAGAATATGTTGATTTGACAAGCCAACACAACTATACACCCCGTTCAAAAGTGTGGGAACACCACAATTTGGAAATTCTTATTCTGTTAGGATGCAATAAATTGATCAAAAGTGGCATTTATAATGTTACAACAGATTTCTATTTCAAATAAATGCTGCTATTTTGATCTTTCCATTCATTCATCAAAGAATCATATTTTCAACACTGACAATAATAAGATGAGCTTCTTGAGCTGCAAATCAGCATATTAAAATGATTTCTGAAAGATCATGTGACACTGAAGATTGGAGTAACGATGCTGAAAATTCAGCTTTACCGTCACTGGCATAAAAAACGGCATTCTAACGCAGAACCTGGAAGTGCTGCACTGTGTTTACAATGTGAACAACGTAGGAGACTGACAGAGAAGAGCAGAAATCGCTGAATAAAGCTATTTTAGTTTTGTTTTTGTGCACAAAAAGTATTCTTCATAACATTAAGGTTGCAGTCACATGGTATATTTTAACAATGTCTTTCCTAACCTTCTGAGCTTTCTGAGTCTAAATAGGAGGTCAGAAATCTCTCGAATTTCATCAAAACTATCTTAATTTGTGTTCTGAAGATGAACGAAGGTCTCACGGGTGTGGAATGACATGAGAATGAGTAATTAATGACAGAAATTTAATTTTGGAGTGAACTAACCCTTTAAGATTTATTTCAATTTAAAAAAATACGTTTAATAGATTTGGTTTTGGTTAAAAATAACAACACCGAAAAGAATCTTCATTCATAAATATAACGAAAAATGTACTGCTCACAAACTTTTGAACAGTAGTGTATGTTTTACTGAAATTGATCTGGACAGCAATTTTCATAGTATAAAGGTGTGTTTTATATAATGATTCAAGAGCAGATGAGTGTTAATCCCATAGAATAGTCTGGATCAAAACCACCTGGCAAAACCCACACACACACACACACACACACACACACACGTCAAACCATGCATCTTACATGAGAAACACTTGAGAACAGCTCTGGGTTTTGACATCACACACGTAGAAACCTTCTTACAAAGGCTATGAGGGGCTGAGAGACACAAAACCAACATGGTCAATGGAAGAGAATAATTGATGTGTTATTTCACCCAAATTCTGTCATTAATTACTCACGTGACGTTGCTCTACACCGTAAGACTTTCATTCATCTTTAGAGCACAAATGAAGATCTTTTTAATGATATCTGAGCAATTTCTGTCCCTCCATAGACAGCTATGCAACTACCACACAGAGTGAATTTAACCTTTAATTCACATATAAACATTAATTAACTCACACATCAGTTGTGGTAAATGGAAACTCAAGTATGTTTGCTTGATGCGTGAGAACCAATGAGGTTCATTCTTGTGTTACGCAGCACGTTTGAGCTTCAGCAAGAGCTTTGTTCTCGCACGTCAAGCCGGTTCTTTTGAGCTTCTGTTTATGTTTGCTGATGAATGTGTTTATGTGAATAAAAGCCTAAATTTAATCAATTCATCATATAAAGCAATCCAATCTCTTCAGAAAATTTGGACTAAACCACTCAATTCATATGGATTAGTTTTACAATCTGTTTATGAACTGTTTGAAGCATCAAAGTGTCAGTTGCGTAGCTGTCAATGGAGGGAAATCTCTCAAATTTCATCGAAAAGATCTTCACTTGTGTTCTGAAGATGAACGAAAGTCTTACGGTGTGGAACGACATGAGGGAGAGGAATTAATGACAGATTTTTTATTTTTTGGTGAACTAACCCTTTAACATCAAAAGGCCCACACTCACTACTCTAAACTAAAGTCAACAGCCGTGTCTCATTTCGAAGGCTGCGTCCTCCGGAGGGCGCATTTGTCGGCCACATACTCGGTCTTATTTCAGAAAAGTAATAAAATTGACTGTTATTCCTAATGGAAGATAAATTGTTGTAACTTCTTTATGACTTTGGGATGTAGTGATCCGTTTATATAAAGCCGTATGCGGCCGACAAATGCAACCTCTGGAGGACGCAGCCTTTGAAATGAGACACAGCTAACTACACAGAAACTGCAATGGTGGTCCGTCAGAGGAGGCAAGAGAGGCTGAGCCTCTTGTATAATTCAGTCTACAAGACCCGTTGTGTTGAACACCAGCAGGCTTGATGATGCACCACAGCGAGACTGAGAGCTGCTTTAAGTTTGTTGTTAACGTCAGATGAACATTAATGATTCCACGATTCTCCTCTGACTCACCCATCCCTTTGGAGTGGTTGAAGTCTCCCTTGATGATCCTGCAGGATTTACCATCCCCGTTGCAGACGCCGCATCGATCTTCTTTTGCAGATGAACCGATGATGCCATCACAGCCGATTTTCTGAAGAAGGAAAAGTAAAAGAAGAAAAAATCTTCTATTTCATAATTCATGAGTTACAGAAATGTAAATCTCACGAATGGCCTCTTGTCTTGATCTTATTATGAGGAAAACATGAAAAAGATCATTTCTGATCTCCATGAAACACCTCCATTGTTTTCTTCCGGGAATGAATGCGTCGCAATATTCCTCATTTAAATAATTCCCGCCCAAGGCATATGCAAAAAAGGGGCAAGGCATGGTTTTGCTGCGATTGTAGTGTGTTGAAAGAAACTCAGGGTTATGGTAACATTTCCAAAACACGCTCAAAGCGGTTGACCAATTACAACACACTGGTCCAGCCGTCCAATCAGAGCACATTGCTCTTTCCAGAAGGAGGGGCTTCATAGAGACCGGAACTAAACAGAGCGTCACTGACAGACTGGGAAGAGAGGAGCTGCAATGTGAAATATGTGGGAAAAAAAGGTGTTTTCTGAACATTCAAGCATGAAGACCTATTCTAGTAGACCCTAAAACAAAATCAAGATGTAATAGGGCATAAACGATCCTTTTTAAGAAAAAAAAGGGTCAAAACTTTACTCAATTCATTTCTCCATCCATCCATTGTGCTAAAAGAACAAACAAAGCTAGTTGTTACTAAACACATCAGTGTTGAGCCACAATGTACTTTTGATTACTTTGGCACAACATCGTCACATAAAAATATAATTGCTCAAATGATTGGATATCTTCAAACGCAAACAAAACCATGCCTGAAAGTAAAATCGCCGACATATCATGTAAATCTTTAACGAGTAATTTCAAAAACCAAAGTAATTTCCAGCTGAAAATGTCATTAGTAAATTTGCTGTGGCAATCACCGCTGGCTTAACAGCTGTATTATCTGGATGTACAGGAAATCATTCTTCATTTCACTTCGGGAATGACATAGCGTGCAAACAGAGAGATCCGTTCTGATTGGTTGTACTTCGTCATGTCACGACCCATTTTTAGTGTGGACAAACTGGAATCTTATAAAGAAGTAAAAGTGTTCCTGAATCTGTGTGTGTGTGTGTGTGAGTAAATAACGTTTTCATGAAATCCATGTCGTCTCTGTGAGTGATTTCTTTCTTAATAGGCTCCCTTAAAAGTCTGAAAGAAGTAGAATCGAATAAACAAATAGGAAAAGGTCACTGAAATTGCATTTTCACTGGAGGATCCTGGCGCTGATCATCGGTTCACTCCCTCTGGATGTTTCTGACACAAGAGCTGCATTCAGACCTTGAATATGAGCGCTATCCCCAAAACAGCAGTTCTGGGATTGTGGTCAGCACAAACCAGGACAGAAACTGACCCTGAATCTGCTCAGGCCAAGTGTTGTTTATATTATAGCATGAAGGGATGCAGTCAATGTTCAGGCCTGATGAATCCCTTCTCTCACTTACAGTAACCACACGTGTGTTTGTTATACTGCACACAGTAAAATCACTTCCAGACACTTTGACCTGTTTTTTTTCAGTCCTGCTTTCTATTAGTAGAGGCGGCTTGCAGACTGTGACCTCCTTTCAGTCTTGTGCTCTTACTAGTGGCTATTGAGCAACACTGTGGCTGGCTGTAGAAACGGCGGTCGCAACCAAGCAACGTGCGACTAAACCGTGTCTTTTTCTGTCAGCACAACTTTCTCCGTTCATCTCGTTCAATCTTATTCTCAATCGCTTTTCTTGCATATATTTAAACTCCCTCATTCATCGGTCTTTCTTCTTGACAACATGCTTCTACAATTAAATGACATCAAACTTAAAGACTCTTGTGCAACGTTTTAGAGTAAATCATTGCAGAATAGGACTGACGCTGAAGTGATCTCACGCTCATCTTTAATCAATCAATAGATCTTTTAAACTGTACTAGTGAAAAGGAATTAGAGCTCTGATCCCAAATATTAAATACTGTCTATTTTATGCAAAAATCCCTCATGTCATATCAATCTTCTCATATCCAAGTTTCGGATGCAGAGACAACTGCAATCAATATCAATTTGTATGAAAGCTATAAACACAGAAACACAAATGACAGATGAATTTTTGGGAATAGAAAGGGTGCCATCATTGACACACTTCACATTTAAATGAATAATGGTATCAAAACATTAAAATGCATTTTTAATTTCATTCTCTTCCACACGCAGAGCTATATGACGAGCTATGCTCTCTCACACCACACATCCGTGAAAAATACATCGCGGAGCAAAGATGACACTGACGACGTTTAAAATATTGTGATTTTTTTAAAGCAGTTTAATCACTATATACCATACAGCGGCTCCTTAATGTGTCATGACAGATCCTTCAAGCGGCTCGTGAAGCGATCATCTCTTCAAACTAATTCATTTATAGCATCAAATAAACATGAATGAACATCAGAAGGAATGTTGTTTCAAAGACGTGAGTACACACAATATTTCAAGTTAAACAACGTTAATCTACAATAGGCTACTCCCTGACTGCTTTGTCGGGTAAGATGGCGGATTCGGCGTAATGATTGGTTAGATCACCTGTCAATCAAACTGTTTGCGAAGAGTCATTTGGGCATCAAGACAATACAGCCTAATGGATAGCTCTGTTGCTTAGTTATGTGCATCTTGTCACCATTTAAACTGCCCTGTCAATCAGCTTGTCACAGTTAAAATCCTCCATATCGGAAGAAACAGCCACCGGTGGTCCATATCGGAGAGAAATATAGTTGCATGCACCAGTTGTCCATCTTTTATGAGAACTCTCCTCATGTGTTTGCATGATGCATTTAAAAATGAATGACCAAACGTATCTTTATAAAAGTTCACAAACACCTTCAATCTAAACTTCTCTACTTAACCATCGGTCTCAGAAATCCGCCATTCTTGTAGTTTTACAACAATTTTTATTCACGTTTGTAGTTCTAATCGAATCCTTCTGCATACTGGGTTGTGGGAAATATTAGGTGTCACACCATGAGGCATGTGGCTGTCTAGACCAGATGCGAAAAAGCGATTGTTACAAATCAATTTGCTCTTTGTGTCAGAAGTAGCGCGAACACTTGTAATACGTCAGAAATAGAACGGGGAAATAGAACAACCAGTGTTGACAGCATCGCTGAAAATGATGGATTCTATCTGCTCTTGTCATGTTACGTCATGTCGCTTGCATCTGATATAGGATGAACCATCAAGATGTCTTTGAAATACTCATTTCAACATATTACAATTTTTGACACTAATTCTAATTTCAAACACTATTTAGGATGCATAGTATGCAAATTGGGATCCACCACAGTCGAGTTGCGAACTGTTAAATGCCTAGCTGATAAAATACAAATATTTAAGACTTTTTAATGGCCTTAAAATCAGGAGATTAACTTTTCAGAAGTTTAGGATTTTTTATGCCCCACAAGAATACTGTTACGAGTCTTGTGGGTGAAGAGAAGCGCTGACACGTAACTTCACACAAACAAACATGTAATAATAACCCACAGGTTAAAACAAATCCAAGAGAGTAATCCACGCAAGACATCCAAAACAATTCAACGATCGACAAGGGTATGACAGAAACAAAGGGATTAAATATGCTAGGAAACAAAGGGATCACATGACGCTAATTAATGACATACACCTGACGACAATGAAACAATGATGAGGAGAGAGTGGCAGGAAGAAATCAAAACAAAGAGCACATGTGAAACAAGAAAACAAACCGTCCAGAACAGATAGACATGTAACAAACACGATTTACGAAGTAATTAATATTTTTCAGAAAGATATCAGAAAGAACATTAAATTAATATGAATAGAAAAAAGATAGATAAATAGAAAAATCTTGTTTCCACAAAATATGAAGCGGCACAAATGTTTCTTGAGAAACAAATCAACATGATTTCTGAAGGATTATGTGATACTGAAGACTGGAGTAATAATGCTGAATATTCTTTGCTTTGCCATCATGGGAATAAATGACATTTTATTAAAATAGGAAAAATTTATTTTAAATTGTAATAATATTTGACAATATTGCTGTTTTTGCTGTATAAATGGTGAGCATAAAAGACGTTAAAATCTTTAAAAATCTTGTGAATACACACCTGACATTTTCCGCTGACACACAGGTCGCTCTCATAAGGTCCACATGGCGTCCCGTCCTGCACACGTTCGGACACTAGTACCGGTGCATCACTGTCAATGGGTGAACAGTATAGAGTGCATGGCTTTTCTGGGAAATAAAAGCATACACACAGTGAACACACACATAAATAAGTGCTTCCTTCATCATGCATGTACATGAATCATAGTTAAGTTCACAAATTTCCTTGTGAATGCGTTTCATAGGATCCACTCTGACTTCAGCTTCGAAGCTGAAGGAGGCATACGTTTTTGTATTTTCAGCTAGAACAAATGAAGTGCACTCACAGTATTATTTGGTGCATATGTTCCGAGTACAAGATCACAAGCCTTTTTCTGAGTGACGTGTTGTGATTTAATAGCTGCCTCGTGCTTCTTTAGTCTGTAGAAGATGAAAGTTCCAGGGCCTTGTACTGATAGAGTGAATGTCTGTAAGTGACTCTCGAGTTATCAGAGTTTGGAGAGGCTGTGTTTGTACCAGTGTGAGAGAAAATAGAGAGAGCGCTTTTGAGTGCTGCTTTTTTATTGCTTTCGTCATAGATTGGAGGCATTTCAGATGCACAGGAGGATGTTTGCTGGGGTCTGTCTGTCTGTCTGTCTGTCTGTCTATCTATATTTAGCAACTTTTACAGTTACATAGGTAGATTGTTAGATTAATTTAAATATTTCTTTTAGTTTTAGTACTTCAACATATTCTATTTCAGTTAGCCATGAATATACGGTGTTTTCACATCTGTACATCGATTGCATTTTTTCCGAAACAAGGACTTAATTGGTTACAATGTTGCTTTTTCTTCTTGGTTCGGTTTGCTTTCACAGGGAGAGTAGAACTCAAAATGAGTTTATGCAAGTCACATGCATGTACAACTGCCCCCTTATTGGTGAGAGTTTGCACTGCGTCCTCCATTAAAATGATTAACACTTCGCTTCATGAGCATATTGTGGCTCGTTTCGTACCTACTGTCGAGACACAAGCAAACACTAACCGAATGTAGCCGCTGTAAAATGATGTACTACATTCATACTAATTCAAGTGCAATCTCTCGGTATCTCCCAGCGCTGTCTAATAGACTGTGTTGAGACACATGCAAACACTATATGTTATATGCAGATAAAGCGGGAATCAAGGCTTTGTCTGGACAGCGTTTTTGCACGGAGAAGCACGATTACACAACGTTTGAGGAGATGAAGAGGTGCTCTTTGGTTTTTAACTGCAGTAGCCTAACTAATGTTTTGACTCACAGAATCAAACACTGCTGCATGTTATATAACACATTTCACGAGTTCACACTTACAAATAATCAGATAGAGTAATTAGTATGCATATTTGGCGTGCTGTCCGAGGAGAGGGCTCCGAGCTCGGTACTCCCCCCGTATTCTGGTTTAGGAAAGTAACCAGGCGAGTGTGAGGAGACGGGGTGATGGAGGGATGCTGTAAACTGTCCAAAAACACAGGTGAGTCGACTGCGTCAAAAAATATAGGTCTCCGCTCATGCTGATTGGGTAGACATGTTGATTGCTGATTAATGACTGCGGGTTGGAGTGATGTGATGATTAGTTAGATCATTTGAATGTGTTCCTCCCGAACTTTGTTAATAAAACATAATTTCCCGTTATGAAATTGTTTGCTTCGTTGTTTCATTGAGTCGGATTGCTTTCACGCCACAAGCGAACCATCCCAGAGTTCGTTTGCAATCGGCCACCTCGTTCAGATCTCGGAACGATTGTTTTGGTGCGATTGCCGTGTTCACGTGTCTAAACGAACCGCTCAGGTGTGAAAACACTCTTAGTGTCATTTTTGACACACTAAAAAACAAACAAACTGCAGAGATGACAGGATTGTTAGAACGATTAGGAGTGAGAGTGAGAGCGCTGAAACAACAAGAAGATTGGGTCAAAAATTTTCGGAGATGAATTTGGACTCTAACAGGGCATAACATTCTCCCTCTTGCTCATAAGCTGCCTGGTAATCAACAACTAAATGTGTCCTTGACAAGAGCTCACAGTGTGAAATTACATAAGTGCTGTTTTTAATCGAGATCAAACAGATTGGTCACTTTCTCGCTCTGATACAAACTGTTCTGATCTTGTGGTGCCGAGGCCTCTATAAACAAACCATAAATGGATATATGCTAAACGAATGAACGTAAATGTATATGTAATTAATAGTATATGTGCATTTCTATCATAAACACAGGATAGTATAGTACAGAACAAAGAGAAATGGAGGGGTGTTTCAAAGAACATCTTGGCATTGTTGTGGTCTTAGACTTGAGGACTTAACCATATTGATTCTAATTACATGGATAAATACTCTACTAGAGGTATATTTTTAGTCTTACCATCGTCGATCACAGCTGACCACATCTGGTTTTTCTTTTTACTAGCCTGCCGGTCAAGAGACTGACACTGCTGGTCTCTAAACGTGGGCAGACCCTTCGAACATGGCAGCCCCTCGCACACTTTGTGCTCCACACTGGCCTTCTGACAGTACTTCCCTCCTGGGCCAGGCCTGGAGAACCAGAACCACAAGAAATACAGTTATACATACTGTTCTATGACTTAAACATGAATTCTAACCTAAAAAGATATAATATGAAGATCATCATCTTATATGTGAGGCGATGATTGAGAAGAGGAGATGTAAGGAGAGGCAGTCCCCCCATGACAGAGGTCAGTCTAAAAATGACTGAGGGAAGGTTTTTCCTTGAACTTGTTGATGTTGAGGAACAATAACCTTTATTACAGCATGTTTCACTGTCTTTAATGATGACAGCTGACAACATAAGAGTCTAAAACCTGTTCAGTAAGATGTCTCTTCACACTCTCACAGTCTCCATCAAGTTCCATCATTCAGCCTGTCTCATTGTCTCTGTGAGTCACTCCAAACTGTCTTCTTTCCAAACCTGCCCCTCATTTTAATGAGTTTGCCAGGCAGAACTGTACAAATATCTCTCAATCATTCTAGTTAGACTTTGTTTAGCTTTAAATCTGAATTATTTAACTTCTACAATTAATTCAGCCCCTGGCGCTTAACGAATAGACCATTTATACTATCATTCAAAAGTTTGGGGTTTTTGTGTTTTTGAAAAACTCTTATACTCAATAATGCTCCATTTATTTGATTAAAACTACAGTAAAAAAGTAATAATTTGAAAAAAATACAAAATTACTGCTTTCTATTTGAATATACTGTATAATGTAATTCTGTGATCAATCCGATGTGCTAATTTGCTGCTCAAGAAACATTTATTATTATCAATGTTGAAAACAGTTTTGCTGTTTAATATTTTTGAGGAAACCATGATCATTTTGTTAGTTAAAAACAACCGCATTTATTTGGAATTGAAATTCTTTGTAAGATTATGTTTTTACTGTCAATCTTTTTTAAGATTATGTCTTTAAACAGAACAGGGAAACAGGAACTAAAGGAAACAAAACAGCATATAAAAATAATCGTCCAAAGAACTAAACATATACGTAACAGTACTCCCCCCTCCAGGAAGGCACTTCCTCACTCTATAACAGATAGTTTGCGGATGGAGGGAGGGGGCCTTGGAGGAGGGTGATGGACAAGGACCAGAAGCAGGAGGCAGCGAGAGACACCATGGTGGAGCCGAAAGTGGGAGGAGCCAGGGTGGGGCTTTGGAAGAAGGGCTGGGCGGAACCTGGGGAACGATCATTGGAGGCAGAATCAGGGTGCCTAGAGGAACCGACAAAGCAGGGAGGCCGACGGACCGGGGCGAAATCCACAGCCTAGAAGCCAAGGCAGAGCTGCTGGCTCGCAGGACCGAGGTGGAGACAGGAACTCCGCTGGCCGAGGCGACAATTGAGAGAGCAAGGACAATGGGGAAACCGGTCGAGCCAAATAGATACCCGGAAGTCCGTGACGGAAGCTGAGCGACGACCAACCGAGGTTGATCCAGAGGAACGAAGGAGCCCGGAGGACTCAGCCTAACGTCAAGCTGGTGTAGGGGAAGCCCGAGGTGAAGCTGGATCAAGAAGTCAGGCTGAAATGTCGGAGGGAGCAGATTTTTGGATGGGATCGGCAAAAAAGGCAAAGATTCAAGGGTGGGGCCTCGGAAAGGAAGTGGATCCATGGATCAAAGGTCTATAAAGTAGACTCCGGGACTCTGATGTTAGCCGGCTCTGGCTCCGGGACAGACTCGGTGGCTGTTTCTTGCTCGCAAACTGGGAGACCAAAGCCCGCTGCTCGAGTCCATGTTTTTTCTTCCTTTTACTCATTTTGAGGGTTGGGTATTCTGTAACATGTCGGTGTTGAAATAGGAATATTCAAAAGTAACTTTAAAGGGTTAGTTCACCCAAAAATGGAAATTCTGTCATTAATTACTCACCCTCATGTCGTTTAAAACCTTCGTTCATCTTCAGAAGACAAATTAAGATATTTTGATGAAATCCGAGCACTCTATGATCCCTCCAGAAAGGTAGTAAAGACATTGTTAAAATAGTCCATGTGACTACAGTGGTTCAACCTTAATGTCACGAAGCGACGAGAATAACAAAAATAGCAACTTTATTCAACAATTTCTTCTCTTCCCTGTCAGTCTCCTATGCTGTTTACATTATAGAGACAGCACAGTGATTTCAGGTTCTGCGTCAGAACGCTGACTTAATTTGTCTTTCACCAATGAACGAAGGTCTTATGTATATGGAACAACATGAAGGTGAGTAATTAATGACAGAATTAACATTTTTGGAATTTCCAATTTCCAATGAGAAATTAATGATAGAATTTTGATTTGGGGGTGAACTAACACTTTAATTATAAACGTAGGAGATAGGCAGGAGATAAACACATTGCAAAAAGACAATAACCAACAGAGGACTGAACTGAACAGGGAGTATATATGTAGGAGAAAACAGTGAACTAAATAAGTAGCCAGGGTAATGATACGAAACTGAGGAAACCAAAACAGAGCAGGGAAACAGGAACTAAGGGAAACAGAACAGCATATCAAAATAAGAGTCCACAGAACTAAACAAAACCATAACACATTGATCTAATCATAATATTTGTATATTTAATTGTAATTGGTAAATTCTTTATAGCATCTATCTACAACCAAAATAAAGATGGCTCTTACACACACAACACAAAACCTACAACCTAAACTTACCCAAAACTTTAACATTATTCTTGCAAGAACTGCTGCTTCTTTCAAATCTAGTTTCTTCCTCGCACTCTTTCTTTCTCCTTTTCTGCTACTTAAAAACAGAACGTGACTTGCACGTCAGCCTTATTTTTCTTCCTTGATTCTATTCGGTTGATGCAGCTCCAAGTGTTTTACGATCCAAGGTGGACATATGCGCAAAAGAGCAATTACCTCACAAACACAGCATGAGGCGTTACAAGCGTCCAAACAAAAACGTTCGTCTTGGACCATCGTTTACAAATTGCATTCTGTTCTGCGCTGGAAATAACTGGAGAACTTTGAATTATTACATCATGTTTTAAACACACACACATACTGTAGACACACACAAAAACTCTATAACAAGCTCTCAGGCGGCTGTCAGGCATTGAGAAATGACACTCGGAGAGAAACAGCATCATTAGATGAAGGATGAAGAGTGAGAGGAAAGCTTGTACCTGCCAAAAAACAAACAGGATTATTGTGATGCATTGTGGATTGGGTGGTGAATGCATTTGCATGGAGTCAAATCATCTCCAAAGCGGAGCAAGATTAGATTACAGCCTGTTTGTTCACAATAGTTTTGCACGACTAGTTAGTAAACAGGAACGGACATGAACAGTAGTGGCCAAAAGTGATGTCTGGCCTGGGAAAAATTAACATCTTCACCCTTCAACCAACAAAATATTAATAACATTTTGGTTTTTTATGACAAATAATTTCTTCCCTCATATTTAAAATATATTTTTTTTAAAAACATATAACATATTTTCCTTATATTTTGAACTTGAGGGTCAATAAAAACAAATGTGCCCTCTGGACTTTTGGTATGTACTGCATATTTGGAAACATGTAAAATCCCAGTGAAGCTGGCAGGTAATTTCATCAGGTAAACACTGACCTGCTGACTTCTTTCCTGAGCTACAAGTCGACTAGTAAAAATTTGCAGTCGTGCAAGATCTAGAGAGAGAAAGAGAGTGATGTAAAGGCTTACGGCGGGTTGTCGCATTTCCTCTGTCTGAAGCGCGCTCCTGTGCCACATGTTCGGCTGCACATGCTCCATGTGCTCCATGGACTCCAGTCTCCATCCACATGTTGTGGGATGGGTGTCTTACTGACACACTCGCTGGCCCTGCACCACTGACACACACAAACACGTTGATCCAGTTAAATTCCAGCTCACCACAAATTCATATTGTTTTGAAAAAAAAGGATAACTACAGGCAGTGCTCTGTTGATTCCCCACAAACATTACAGTCGAAACTTCAAACCTCATTTCATACTCTAATAAAAGTATGAATTTGACATGTTTTAAGAAATTCAAGATGAAAATCTCCCTTTGATTTACACTACTGTTCGAAAGGTTGGAATCAGTATGTTTTTTTTAGCTTTTGTTTTTTTTGTACCAAAGCTTCCATTGTTTGATTAAAAAAAAAACATAAATATTGTGAAATATTATTACAGTTTAAAATAACTCTTTTTCTATTTGAATATATTTGAAAATGTAATTTATTCATGTGATCCAAAGATGAATTTTCAGCATCATTACTCCAGTCTTCAATGTCACATGATCCTTCATAAATTATTCAAATATGCTGATTTGATGCTGAAAAAAATATATTATTATTATCAATGTTAAAAGCTTCATATTTTTTGTGTAAACCGTGATTTTTTTAGGATTCTTTGATGAAATGAAAGTTCAAATGTATCCGCACACATACATAAAGAAATCTTTTGTACATTATAAATGTATTTAATGTAACTTTTGATCAATTTAATGCATCCTAGTTAATTAATTTAACAACTTTTGAACGGTAGTGTACATTGATAGATGGCTGCTCAAAATGTAACCAGCATCAATAGCCACATTTACATGTACTTTTTTTTGTTATTCCGATTAAAATCGCTCCGATTGAAATATTCGGAGGACTGTTCACATGAGACATCATCTAATCCGATATGGTGTTTACATGTGCCGGCGCTTTCAATCAGAATGACTTTGTGACAAGCGCACATTTAGTCCTTTTTATTCCTGTCAACATGGAGTTGCATTATGTCTTATGCACGCTATTTTATGTAAATAGCTCAAGCAACAGGGTAAATTTGAAGCATATTACTGCTGGAAGGTTCGAGGAAAAGACGGGTGCAGGAAGCTGACCTTTTTGGTGGCTGTGCATACCACCCCTCCCTCCGAAAAGCAGAACCGTGTGGATGAAGGTACGTTGTAATGATACACTGAGCGTATTTAATAAATGTGTTTTTTCAGTTCAATTTTGCATTCTGACGACCCTCTTGACGCGATCACGTAGACGCAAAGTCATCGGTTCAACACGTTTACATAGCAGAATTTTTATTTTGTTCAGTTCATCCCACCCCTCTCAAACTAACCAAAACCTAACGACTTTTGCATACAGGAATACAACAGTTAAGTTAGTTAAGTCGTGACATATTGTCAAGTATGGTGACCCATACTCGAAATTTGTACTCTGCATTTAACCCATCCAAGTGCACACACACACACACACCCCGAGCAGTGGGCAACCCGGGGAGCAATTAGGGGTTAAGGGCATCTTAGTCCACCTTATCGAAGTGCTGTTTATTCACAGTCCCCACCTTAAATTCCTGCCGGCATGGGAATCGAACCTACAACCTTCAGGTTACAAGCCCGACTCCCTCACCATTGGGCCACATCGTTTTGTCATCTCATTGGTCATCTATCTTACATTATATAGGTATATAGGTTACCTTGTCGGCTCCACATTCTGTGCCGTCCAGCGGTGGATCTAGTTTGGTCTTACATGACGTGTCTCCCTCCACCAAACACCAGAGACCCGCACACATCAGGTGCTGAAAAAGACACAGTTTAGACTCGTGTGGACAGCACCATAGCGGTTTAAAATGCCTTTAATAAATTGCTGGTCTTTTGTTTGATTTCAATTTGAAATGAAAGTTTTATTATTTTATTTTTCTTAGCAAATGAAAACCAAATGAAATGCATCAAATGAAATAAGATGTCACATGGAAATGAAGATTAAAAAATGTCACGCTCCACCATTAATTGAAACATGAGTTTTTTATGATATTGATTAATGATGGATATAATTTTTTTTTTTTACAATATAAACTCAAATGTATAAATAAAATAAATAACATCAAAATACATTAATTTATTTGTAAACTGACATGCGTTTTTATCTAAATGTAAACGTGTAAACTCCATTTATAAATTTCAATATAAAATGAATGCTTTCGCATGTCCTCAAACAAAGAGACTTTATTACCCAACGGGTCTGACAAGTTCGTATTTTTACTTTAGACAGACACGCTCCTTTACTTCACGCTCTCGGTCACATTTTCCAATCTCACAGTGAGAAACATTTCAAAGGTGGCAGGACGGCCATTAAAGTGCCTTATTTATACTTTGTTTTAGATGTCTTTTTTATGTCAACTTCTTTCCGCTTTTCATAGACGGAGTATTCATCATCTTCATGCACGTTTTATGCTACACATGTGCTGTATAACTTCACACGGTGGAGATGGTATACAGTCATGATGGACGGGCAGCAAGTGGAAATGTTTGAAGTGATGATCTGATTGGTTACAGCTGACGATTACATGTTCAGGAAAGCATGAACTGACTTTGAACGGATCAGATCAAGCCTGATATGCCAACACCTGCCATCCGCTCTGATGTTTTCACTATGGCAATTTCAGAAATGAAACTTCCTTCCAGAGCTCTAGTAGGAGGCTTTATGTGGATAATCGTGATTTATGATTATGTACGGAAACCCTTTTAAGTTATCACCTGCTACAAATATAGCCTGGATAATTTTAGATTACCACTAGCTACATATGGGAATGATCGGAGGGCCAAGCCAAAAAAAAAGTAACTGTAATGTGATTCTGTAACATACATTAGTGGCCAAAAGTGATGTTGAGGCTATAGGAAAATTGACATCTAGAATTTTTTTAAAAGATTTTGTAATCATATTGCACTTGGAGTTTTATTTGTGATGAAACGTGCCAAATTGTGCGGACATAATTTTAAGCCAGGTTATCACACAAAGAAATTAAACACATGCAAAAACAAGAATCACTGAAATATTACACTGTTGTAGTCATTGTTGTAGTATGCTTTTTCCTGTGAGCTTTTTGTTTTTATGTGCATTTTTTGTTAAGTGTTTTGTTCTTCCCTCAAATTTAAAATACTTAAAAAAAAAAAAAAAACATTTAAAAAAACGCATTTTTTTTTAAAACAAATATCCCCTCCAGACATCACTTTTGGTCACTACTCTATCTATCTATCTATCTATCTATCTATCTATCTATCTATCTATCTATCTATCTATCTATCTATCTATCTATCTATCTATCTACCTACCTACCTACCTACCTACCTACCTACCTACCTACCTACCTACCTACCTACCTACCTACCTACCTATCAATCTATCTATCTATCTATCTATCTATCTATCTATCTATCTATCTATCTATCTATCTATCTATCTATCTATCTATCTATCTATCTATCTATCTATCTATCTATCTATCTATCTATCTATCTATCTATCTATATATAAGCTTATTTCCCACCATGGGATTAAAAAATAACAAATGTAATTGCAACTTTTCATCTCACAATTCTGACATTTTTCTTGCAATTCTGAGTTTACATCTCACAATTCTGAGGTATAAACTCGCATTTCTGGGAATAAAAGTCAGAATTGTAAGATATAAACTCACAATTGCAAGGCCAAAAAGTGTAAATTCGGCAAAAAATGTCAGAATTGCGAGATTTAAACTCAATTATGACTGTATTATGTGCAATTGTTAGTAAAATACATAAATACAAAATTATGCATATATTCGTAAAATGATATTAAGTTTTATTTAGCATGTAACCACTTAAATCATAGAAGGAACATACTATTTTTGGTCAAAACCGGCAATTTACCATTAGAAATATGTTTTTTAAAGCTTTTTAACAGTTATAGGGCCACCTATGGTCCGATCTCTATTAGTTTGCATGCTTAGAATCAGATGTGCTCAACTATTTTCATGAAGATTTGAATTTTCGTTTAGGATTTATAAGCTTTTGAATACATTTTGCCAGACCCATTTTGCAAATGAGTCTGTTATAGCTACCCAAAGGGTAAAGTTTAAATTTGTTTTGATAATTCTTGATCTACAGAGTCCAGAGAATTGTACTGCACTGGTTTGATTCTGATCGGGCGAAAAACCTAAGACTAGTTCGCAAAAGTAGGTTTTTTACATAATCACGAATATTTAATGAACAATTTGATTGGCAGCAGTGGTTCCTAGGCAAAGATGTTCAGTATGAGGAGATCTAACAAATGATATGCATATTGTGAATCTGTGAAGCACCAAATGATTAGAGAGGCGGAAAACTTGTTTACGTCAACTAGTGGCTGATTTCTTTCAAAATTCTTACAGACCTCTCGGACAATGATTCGAAAATGCCCACCAAATTTCGTTCCAATCGGTCTTGGTTAACCTTCTCTAATAGGGGCTCAAACTTCATTGGCCAATGGCGGTTATGTTTTTTGAGATACGCCAATGTCCTCATAGAACTTGTACAACTTGGACCAAGACACAGCATACCAATTTTCAAGTCAATTGGACTAATGGTCAGGTGTTTTATAGCTGTTTTCAAGTTTTTTTTCCTGTTATAGCGCCACCTAGTGGATTGAGCCCATACACATGTGTGCCGAGTTTGGAGAAAATATCTTGTTCTCTTCAAGAGTTATATTCAGACTCCAGACAATCTTTCTACACTGGTTTAGTTCCGATCCGCAAAAGTATGTTTTGGACAATATTCAAAATGGTGGAGAAATTTGCATAGTGGAAATGAAATTGGAGATATACATTTTGTTTGTTTTAGCCAAGGATTCCAATGGTATAAGTCTACGACAAACAGTCCAGGAGTTATGAGCCAATTTCACGTTTTTGATTGCTACAGCGCCACCTATTGGCCAATCTAGGTCATACTCAGTCAACCTCTCCCCAAATTGAGATCTATCATCTGGCCAAGTTTGAAGTCTTTAGCACTAATGGTTTCGTCTGCACGATTCATTTTACGGTATAAGAAAAATAATAAAAATCCTTACAATTACAATAGGGTTTCAGCACTACATGCTTGAACCCCTAAAACTGTCAGAATTGTGAGATATTAACTAAACAGGTTTTCTTACATATATGAGCTTGTTTAGGTCGAAAAGATTCTGTTGATTGCAATATGTTGCAATAACAATCTACTGAAAATTTTTTCTACTGCCGATGTTTATTTGTGTGTATGTGAACTGCATTACGTCCGTTTACGGTACAAAAACATGTAGTACATGAGTGCAGTATGATATCAGTGCATTTCCAGCTGAAAGACACACACCTCCATATCAGTGCAGAAAGTTGCGTTTGTGCCGAATAAAATCTGGCACTGTTCATCAGCACTGTAGTGCATCCCAGGAAGTTTGGCTGGAAGACGGACGATGTAGCGGTTACGTGGGTCAGTACGCAGCAAACAGGCACTTGCTTTTGATCTGGAAGACAGTACGTGTTAGACAGAAATCAACAGGATGTACAAAACATGTTCACACACAAGTGGAGGAATTGCAAGCTTTCCTATTAAAGAAATTAGGAGTTGCTGTGCTTCTAAAACGGGTTTTCCATTACCCATTCATATCAGCTGTAACACGACAGATGTCTGTGAAACCAAAAGAAGTTTCCAAACTCTTATTCAAGGAGGGCAAAGGAGAAATATTTTGAAAAGGTTGACGTTGATGCCTTAAACAATAATGAGCGCATCCAATTCAGGACTTTCAAGCATGTCTGCTTTCTGTAAATATTTAATATTTCAGCTCATCCTAAAATAATCAAGAAGGCACGGTCTGTTTGAGAGAGCTGGAGTAAAAAAATAAAAAATAACATGTTATGTAAGATATGTAATTTTGAAGGCAAAATATTCACAAGGAAATTGTGAATGTAATTTTGAAAAATTTGAATTTAATTGATGGGAATTTAATTGAAAGAAACACCTATAATATATGACAGACTGAGGATGGAACTTCATTTGTTAATTCTTGATGCATTTTGTCACATAATAAAACTAAATAAATTTAAAATAAAATAAAAAAGCAATGTGAATTATATAAATTAATAAATAAATAAATAAGAACTAAAATACTCAAAAGGAAATTATTTTGAATTAATGTGAAATAAAATGAAAATAAACAAAATTAAATTAAATATTATGAAATGAATCAACGGGAATTTAATTAAAATAAACACTGAAAACAACTATAAAATATGACAGACTTATGCAACTTCATTTACTTAATTCCTAATTCATTTTGTCACATAATAAAATATAATTAAACTACAGTGGACTAAACTAATCTAAACTAGTAGTGCAACAGATCCAAAAACTCACGATTCGGATCATATACGGTTTTTGAGTTATATTATGAATCAGCAAAAAAAATATATGAATAGTCAGTTATTAAAGTTATTAGAACAAATACACAAATAACAAGATTCCTACTCTAGCTTATCGTACTGAGCAATGTATGAAACTTGTATTGTGAGCACTTCCTGTGCTATTTGCCAATTCATGAAGAATCGCTTGTTTGTTTTCCTCACTTGTAAGTCGCTTTGGATAAAAGCATCTGCTAAATGACTAAATGTTAATGTAAATGTAAATGTAAATACAATATAACAAAGGTCTAACAATAGGATTGAGGTATGTAAATGTAAAACAACACTAAATGAATGAATTAAATATAGATTAATCTTTGTTAAATCTGTGTTTGGTTGTTTGTACAACATTAATGACACAGACAACAGTATTTACAGGCTGCTGTCACTGTAAGACCTAATGCAGAACAGATCCAATATAATTTCTCATTTCATTTTTCATCATTTAGCAGACGCTTTTATCCAAAGCGACTTACAAGTGAGGCAATTAGGGGTTAGGTGTCTTGCTCAAGGATACTTTAGTCATGGTATTGAAGGTGGAGAGAGTGCTGTTTATTCACAATCCCCACCTTCAATTCCTGCCGGCGTGGGAATCGAACCAGCAACCTTCTGATTACAAGCCCGACTCCCTCACCACTAGGCCACAACTACCCATAATGACACACACACAATTTTTTTCTCAGCTGTTTACATGCACTTAATACATAACCGACATGAGCCGAGACGGGTTTTTTGACATAATTTTGTGTGTATGCGTTCGTTCAAGTGCAAGGAGACACGAAAAAGCAATCAGTGTTCGTGTGCTGTCTCAAACGCATCTCTCTGTGTAAACGCACTTCTGAGTTTGCACGTACCGAATTGAGTTCTCTTTCGCCTCTTCTTGCACGTCAATGGTTTAAAATCGATTGAATGTGTAAATTGACGAGACAAAACACTTGCAAATGATAAACTCTCACTCAATTAATCGTAAGGAATAGACCGTAAGGGGTCTGGTCCATTACACCCCTTATCTAAACTAAACTAAAAAAAGTAAAGTAAAACCATGGAGATTAATTTCCTTGAGTGTAACATCATGCTACACACTAAAGCTGCAATCATACAGGGTACGGTATGTGTACAAACAAGTGAGAATATGCATCAAGATTTGGCCGAAATGAGGCAGTATAATTTTGCTGCCTATCTTTTGGAACAGCCTTCACATGGGGAGCACCTATCACCGGGTTTTGGAAGAGAGTCATGTTGTCATGTTATCGTAGCAAGGAGCTTTCCTCAACAGGAAAAACCACTAATCTGATTGATTGTCTCTGGCATTAAAATACTCTCAGAAGCTCAACAGCACAGTTTGGATAACGTTGGTATCTGCTTGGATACGGTGGCACTTTGTAGTTTGAATCGAGGTCAGAAGTGCGCCGGGCACAGCAGACAGTGAACACCGCCGCTTTATTCTGTCATCGGCTGCAGTACATCCGTGAGGATCGATGACTCCAGCCGGTTCTTTGTTTATAGAGCCGGAGCAGACATTATTAAGCCTGGGCTTCCAGGATGAACTCTCCTCTTTAAACACCTCTATTCAAATGCTTCGTTGTTTGTTCATCCTCCTCAAGGATATTTGCCAGAAAATGAATGTGGGAGACTGAATCTATTTTATTAACAAGTAGCTTGAAAATTATATTTGAATTATAAATAAATATTATTGATACTATAAATGTTATTGTATATTGTGCAAATTATTTATTAATATAAATATAATTATTATAATTTTTAGGATCATCACTTAATAATAAATAATTAGCAGTTTTTTTCATGTGCACAAATTTTATTTCTGCATAAGGTTTTTTCTGAAAATTATACTTTTAAAGGGATAGTTCACCCAAAAATGAAAATTATCCCATGATTTATTCACCCTCAAGCCATCCTAGGTGATTACTTCTTTTGGTCAAACACAATCGGAGTTATTTAAAAAAATATTCTGGCTCTTCCAAGCTTTATAATTGGAGTGAATAGTATGGAATAATAATAGCTCACTATTCACTATTATAAAGCTTGGAAGAGCCAGAATATTTTTTTTAATATAACATTTGACTGAAAGAGGATACACCTAGGATGGCTTGAGGGTGAGTAAATCATGGGATAACTTTCATTTTTGGGTGAACTAACCCTTTAAGGACTCTAGTTTAATTATAGGCAAACATTTCATTTTCTAAAATTAATTATACTATATTAAATATAATTATATCAATATCGCATACATACAATATACAATTATATAAAAAAGATAAATTATCATTGCAATATTGTTATTATTTAATATACAATTAGCACAGCATTCCAACTGTCTAGTTATTAGTTTCACCATCTGAAAACTCTATATTGGTCAATCACTACTAATAATAACTAAAAACAGCTGGTTTGAGGATTTGACATTTTATGGACCTCACCTGAGGAACTTTTCCAAGTCGTCACGGCTGCAGGTGGACCAGGAGAGGTCGCTGGGGTTACGACCTTTGACCCATTCCCCAGACATGATGTGAGAGTGGCCTGTGCAGCTGGCGTGATCGTCGTCATGGCTCATGCCCATGCTAAAGACAGAAGACAATCAAAAACATGAAGCACTAATAAGAAACAGTAGTTATTTTGACAAAATATGAGTCTCATATTGCATAGTGCAATATAAATACTTATTTATTAAACACAATCAATAACACACTGTTTATGAAGCTTACTTTGAATGCATAATAATGAAATATTACTCTGAAATAGAGCGTGTGCGCTCATGAAAGCCCTAGCAACTCGAGTCAGAGAGAGTCGTAAGAGTACTTTCTCTTAAGCCCTGGCCTACATTTCCCAAATTAAAAACAACAACCGAAAACTGAAGCAGCGGCAGTGAGCGCAGGAACTAATAAAGAGAGCAGTGTGGATTTCTAGGCTGCGTCTCGGCTCCCACTAAAGACCAAAGCAATAAAAGTCAAAAGACACACACAGAACACAATAGAAATCAAGGAGTCACCGTGGAGAACTAAATGAAAAAGGAGAAGAATGTGAATGCTACAGCGGTTTCATCGGCGCTTTCTTTCGAGCTTTAACATAGATGAGTGCCTTTTCATGTCAACGGGTTGATTTGGTTAGTAAGTGGACTGAGATGGGAATCTCTCACACACTAAAACAACCGTGTGAGGTTTAAAAGGGTGCCAAATTTCTGTTGTGTGTTAAATTTGTTTAAGGGAGAAAAAACACATGATTGGCCTTATTAAAACAGGACGTTTCACTGCCAAGCTAATAACGGTCAAGTGCTTTCACAAGCCAAATACCCTATCGAGCGTGTACAGGACTTGGAAGGGAAGCCATCACGCATGATGACCAATGTGTGGCTTAGCGCTTAAAGATATGGGCTGGTATTATGCAGTCGCTAGGTGGTTTCTCACTGCCTCAAGTCAAAAATCAAAAGTCAAATTACTTAGACTAGAGAAATCATTGTACATTGTTCCTTAAAAAGCCAAACGTGATGACTCATTAAATGCCCATAAACTGAACAAGTTACTCAACAAATGGTAATGCCCTTAGTGGTTTCTTCAAATCCCTAAACTAAGCAAATGGAACAGCAAAATACATCAATAAGCAATCAAACCTATTGTGTTTTTTCCCCCTCAGGTTAGCAACTGTACCATAATTTTCCCACTGTGCCAACAAGTCCAAGTATGGTAACTGTCAGGGTTAGCTGAAGTGCTTGTGACCACCTCTAGAGGGCACTCCACCCTGAACTGCTTCAATCACTACCGGACTTCATTTCCCACAATCCACCTAGGCCTTTCATACACTCACTCACACACAGACACATACTACATTTCCCATAAGCCTTCTCACCTGGATTGATTGCATCCACACCTGCAGTAAATCACATCACACTATTTAAACCCCATGCACACGCACACTCGTGTTGCGAGGTCTTGGTTATCTTTTCTGAGCGTTATTATCCTGTCTTGTCTTGCGGTTACTACCCTGCCTGTTTCTTGCAGTTCGTGATTGTTTGTCTGCCCTTTGACCGTTGCTTTGCTTTGCTGTACTGGACTGTGATTGTATGCTGCCTGTTTCAACCTATAGCCTGTCTAACGACCATGATTCTGCCTGAGAATTGAACCTGCGACCTTCAGGTTACCAGTCTGACTCTCTTTCAAAAATGTCAAAAATGGGTATAAGCTTGGATTAGCAGGCGAATCATTTAATTTGGTAACGAGACATGCACATAAACTTCAACGGAAACACAATTTGTCAAACGCAAAGTTTGTCGCTAAGCGTTTAGTCTGCAGATTTAAACCGTAAAGATTTTTTTCTCTCGAACACATGTGATGGAAACAGCGCTATTTGCAAATTGCTTTTGAAATAATCTTCTCTCTTTTATTTCCCACAACACTTATTTTTCAACTTTGATGGTAACATATAACTGTTCAAAAGTTTAGGGTCAGTAATATATTTTACTTTTTTGGAAAGAAATATTCAGCAAGGATGCATAAATTGGACAGTAAAGACATTTATAATGTTACAAAAGTTTTTATTTCAACATTTATAATAATAAGTAATGTTTCTTTAGCAGCAAATCAGCATATTAGAATGATTTCTAAAGGATAATGTGACACTGAAGACTGAAATGATGATGGTAAAAAATTCAACTTTTCATCACAGGGATAAATTACATTTTAAAATTCGGGCTGTTAATTTAACGCGTTAATTAGCTACGGTAAAAACGAACGCGTTAAATTTAACACATATAACGCACTTGCCCCGTCCCACAATATGTAGTTCATCTGATGTTTCATACAGTTGATTGATGATGAATATGATGCAGGGCAACAACTCACTGCACGATGAAGCCTATTGTAACGAGCGTCAGCTGAAGTGCCCCTCAGATCCTCTAGAGGGCACTTCAGCATGGACTATGCTCTACACACTTTCACACACACTCACTCACAGACACTGACTACATTTCCCAAAATCCCCGTACCTATCACTGATCACTTCACCAGCTGCACCTCATTATCCAAACCATGTTTAAGCTCAGCGCACACACATATTTCCGAAGTCTTGTTATTCCCTTGCGTGTAGCATTTCTGAGCATTTATCTCTGTCTTGTCTTCCGGTTGTTACCCTGCCTGTTTTCCTGTCTTTCATGATCGTTTATCTGCCTGCCGTTTGACCATTGCTGTGTTTTACTGGACTGTGATTGTATGCTGCCTGTCTCGACTGATCACCCGTCTAACGGCCACGATTCTGTTTATCCTTTGCTATACCTGTTTGCTGTTTCCTTGACCATCGCCTATTTGACTACATTTGTAAATAAAGCTTGCAATTGGATCTCATCCGCTGACTCGCCCTTCATTGCACCTATAGAATGCAGTTAAAAAGTTGGGGTAGTCGTGGCCTAATCGGGCTTGTAATCTGAAGGTTGTCGGTTCGATTCCCACGCCGGCAGGATTTGAAAGTGGGGATTGTGAATAAACAGCACTCTCTCCACCTTCGATACCATGACTAAAGTGTCCTTGAGCAAGACACCTAACCCCTAATTGCTCCCCTTGTAAGTCGCTTTGGATAAAAGCGTCTGCTGAAAAATGAAAAAGTCCCTAAAATTAAAGATATAGGGGCAAAAGTACCCCGTTTGAGGGGATCATATGAGTTAAGCATCAAATGAGTTCTGTTTTTGTCCCATATCCTATAACAAGTGCAAATGCAATACTGATTTTATACTACAGTTCAGTAAATAAAAAGTTAATATTATTTTAGACAAAAATATTTTCTATTTTGTTCAATTTTGCCAATGAAAATGTAAAGACAATGCTGAACTGTTCGTCTCTGCGCAACGCACAGTAGTGTTTCATTTCTGAATCTGTGTTTTGAACAAACCGAGCGAAATCAATGATTCAGCGGACCATTCATAAAAGACTTGTTGGACTTGAAGCGGCGCTACACAGACTGATCGGTGATGTCAAAGTACAGCGAAGTACAGCTGTCTGCTCTCTATTCTCTCTCGCCGTTCTTTACTTTACTTTATTGATGTCATACAGTCATCGGTCTGTGTAGCGCAGCTTTAAGTTCAAGATGCCTGAAGAGAACCAATTATTTACTTCACTCCTGAACAAATCCATCGAATGAACGACTTATTCATCAAGACATTTACCGCCACCTACTGGCAGTACTTATTAAGAGTCTAATTTTATTTAAAAAATAATAATTTCATATTTCCATATTAATTAATAAAAAATAATAATGCTATAGTTCACACAAAAATTAAAATTCAGTCATTTACTTATAAATGATATTTAATCTCATGGTCCAAAAGTTCATGTGTAAAAGTTTGTATGTTGAATCGAACTAAATGTTTATTTCTGAAGCTACTTTTTGTCATTTCTATGTGCTGCTTTACAATAATGATCTTCTTTGTGCTTTACAATAAATTATCGTTTGGGGGGGGTAATTTCTCAACCAAAATTGATGTATGATTAAATTGTGATTAATTAGATTAATTAATCGCCACATCATGTAATTAATTAATTAATTAAAAAAAAAAGTAATCTCTTGACAGCCCTATTTAAAACATATTCACATAGAAAACTGTAATAACATTTCACAATTTTTCTGTTTTACTATATTTAAGATCAAATAAATGTGAACATAAGAAACTTTTTTCAAAAAACTTACCACTCCCAAACTTTAAAACGGCACCGTAAATAGTGCCATTGTGTAATAATTTGCCAATCTCACCTACTGTTCAAGCCCCAATTACTCAATCCACTCATTAAACAGACAACCATTTATCTTTATGCAGAGAGGTGCTTTGACTAACGATCACATAAGCAGTGATGACACTAATGAGGCCCAGTGGGTGGACTGAAATATGATGCATTCGGACTACACCAAGGATGTTTTCATTTCCAATGAGTCGATGTGTGCGACAAACCCCACATTTGTGTTACGCCGATGTTCTTAGAGCACCGTAATCATGCTCCTTCAGCTGTTATTATTGGAAAATGATCAGAGCCTACACTTGATAAAGTGTAACGAATGGAGCAGTGCTAAAACAGGACTCCAGACAGTCATGTTACGCCTGTCTTTGTTACGCCCCCACACCAAATCAAAAGGTCTTGAGTTGATCACACCAGACGCACTTATGATGAAAGATGAGAAACTCTGCTCGGTAGTCGGAAAAGTCTCAGTCAATCAGAAAGTGTGACGCTGTTGCATGTGTTTATTAGAGTCAGTAAATGCCATGCTGACAGAAATATTCGACGTGCTAGCGACTCTATAAAATAATCATCTTGATGTGTCTTCATTGTAAAGAAGCAAGCATGCACATAAACCCGTAATACACATGCTTTAATAGTGTTTTTACAGACTCGAGACAATGGAGCCCTGTGTGCGCGTGATGACTGGGATAGCGGCGCGGCCCTGGTATCGGCACCAGCCGGGCGTGATCGGTGCCAACTCATTACTGCCAGGCATTAAACCCGACTTTGGCCTGTGCCGTCCCGCTGCACGCTATAGTGGAGCAGGTACGGTGATAACTCCTCTGAAGACTGGCACTGCCACAAAGACAGCGCTTACTCTAATGTAGCTTGGCCGTTTTTCCAGACAAATTTTGGTGTTGGCTGCCCATCATTGTTCTATCAAAGAGGGCTTTATGCTAGCAAGGAGATGAAGGGGAGCTATTGTGAGAAGCGAGTAACACGTAGTCATGGTATTCGGTTCAATCCAGTAATTCGTGTGAATGATGTGTGAACATGAAATGTTTTACAGCATGTTCTCTTTCAGGAATTTCACTAGATTTTCCAAATCACTCATTGAGGATGAAAGTGTGTTTGGGGTCTTATCGCTCAGTTAATGAGAGAAACCCAACGTACCGGGACGTACACAAGTAACCTCTTGTTAAAAAGAGCACAGCAGGGCTTTTACAATGGAGACGGAGAGCATAACATGGTTTAAATTACCAATTTAGATTACAAACTAGACATTTACACCCATGATCATGGATGAGGATCTGGTCAGGTGCCTCTTCTTGTGGTGAGATTAGCCAAGATTGATCTACTGTACTTATTGGAGCCAAAAGGCAAATGTCATCAGTCTTTAAATAAATGCTTAATTGACTCTTCGCAAACAGTTTGATTGACAGGCGATCTGACCAATCATGCCCCCGAATCCGCTATTTTGTCCGACAAAGCAGTCAGGGGAGTTAGTAGATTAACTTTGGTGAACTTGAACTTGATCAATTGTGTGTCCTCACGTCTTTCCGCGCTTGAAACAACATTCCTTCTGATGTTCATTCATGTTTATTTGATGCTATAAATGAACTAGTATGAAGAGATGATCACTTCACGAGGAGCTCCAGCGATCTGTCACGACACATTAAAAAGACACTATACGCTATTTATTGTTTAAACTTCTTTAAAAATGTATAATATTTTAAATATGAATCTGTTTCATTCATTGTCAGTGACCTCTTTGCTCCACGATGTATTTTTCACTGCGTGAGAACATGATGTGTGGCGTGAGAGCGCATGGCTTGTCAGACATAGCGACGGTAATTAAAGGAGGCGGGTCTTTGCGAAGGGTCAATTGACATGCCGTGAAAAAACGTGGTTCGTGTGAACAAAAATGGAAAGTTAAATGTATAGTTCACACAAAAATGGTTCTATCATCATTTACTTACACTCATGCCATTCCAAACATATATGAGTAACTCAAAAAAGGCACGTTCATGCTATAAAAGAAAACAATGACCAGTGGATCTCAAATTTCTGGTCCAACAACATATTTTCTGTCTTTTCCTCAAACAAAGCTGGAATATGGCATATTGGAATATGGCTACTTTTATGATGATTTTTTGTCCTTTTTGGGGCTTCACCACCCCTACAACATGGTTTCATTGCATGGATATAAACTGTGTAAATTTATGTTACATGAGGTTTGGAGGAGGTTTGAGTGAATGTTGAGTGAATTTTCATCATGGGCAAAACTAACCTTATCTTGGTGTCATCTTCTGCTTGGGTCCTTTTAATAGCTCAAAAAATGTATACAACTGCTCAAAATTTTGAGATTGGTAATGTTTTTGTAAGAGGTCTCTAATGCTCACTTGTTTGCTTCATTTGTTTGATTAGAAATACAGTAAAAACAGTAATATTGTGAAATATTATTAAAATTTAATGTAACTGTTTTCTATGAGAATATATTTTAAAATATATTTTATTCCTGTGATCAAAACTGGATTTTCAGCATCATTACTCCAGTCTTCAGTGTCACATGATCCTTCAGAAATCAATCTAATATGACGATTCACAGCTCAAGAAACATTTATTATTATTTTCAGTGTTGAAAACATGTGCTTCTTAATATTTTTTATGTTGAAATAGGATTCAATGGAACATCATTTATTTAAAATATTATGAATGTCTTTACTATGACTTTTGTTCAATTTAATGCATCCAAGAATAAAATGAATAAAAAGTATAAAATACGGACCCCAAACCTTTGATCGGTAGTGTAGCATTATGTTTATACTTCATGACTCTTCATAATACTATGATAATGGTTATTATAAACAGGGGTGTACATACATTTTTCAGTCTGGATCTCATGAGAACACCAGGAGATTTGGTTTGGAGCTCACACTACCCATTAAATATAACTATAAAAATAAATTAATTAATAATGGTATTACTGCACTTTATTTAGTTAGTTGTTTTAATAAAACAATAAACAAAATAATAAATAATGTGATAATAATATAATATTTTAAATAAAAAAAGAGTATTAAATAATAATACAATTACTTTATGCTAATATTTACATTTTATTTTCTTTTTTCCAACATTTTCAAACCTAAAATCAGCAAGCTTTTATTTTGCCGGGTTGCCAGGAAGTAAGTATATGCACAAGAGAAGCGGCGAATGTCGCAGTTTTATGTTTTGCTCTGAAACCAGCAGATTTATGCATTCAGTTCAAATGGAAATCTTTTACATTATTACAGTTAGTCGATCTAAAACAGTGATTGTACATTAAAATGTCAGTGCGCAAATGAGCGGCCTGAATTTATTTACCCAGCACATTTTTTAGTTTGGTCACGCTTGCACACCACTTATGTACACCCGATTATAACCCAAACTATAAAACAATGCTTGATGTAATGAAGTTTCACATGACGAGATTCTCTCTATATTTTTATACAGTGTTTTTCTGGAATCAAATTGAAGCCAAACAGATTTTAATACCAAACTATATTTGATAATTAATATTTATTAACATAAATAATTGTTGTAATTGTTGTTGTTCGATTGTATTGCAGTACCACAGTGCTTTTAAAAACCAGTTCACAGATGCAAATTTCACTGCATATAAACAGAGCAGATGATGGACCAAAACTGTGATACACCTGAACTCCTTTAGTACAATAACAGAGGCCTCTAAATCAGTTTTCTACGCCATTTGGACTCACTTGTGGCCAAGCTCATGAGCGATGGTGAAGGCCAGGTTGAGTCCGTTGTCCTCCGCCAGCACACACTTCCTCTTGGAGCTACAGGTGCCACCCAGATAAGCGATTCCTGAGGAGAGAGCACAGAGTGAGAAAGCGGACAGAAAAGAATCACAACCTGACCTCAAATCTGACACTTTACTACTTGAAGGGTCATTTACACAGACTGGAGGTCCGTTGTTGCTGCAAGTCCTGGCCAGTTTTAGATTATTTTTAAAAATATAAACCAGTCAAGCATGAAAATATTGATAAACTATTAAAATTTATATAACTAATTTATGTAAATAAATATTTTTATATATATAAAATGTATATATTTTTATTTTATAATATATATATATATATATATATATATATATATATATATATATATTAGAGAGAGATAGATAGATAGATAAATACATAGATCTATAAAATTTAAATATTCAAATTTAAATATATTTAAAATTTAAATATTTTATCAATATTTTCAAGTTTGTTATGAGGATAGTTTTGAAATGAATTAATAAATTAAAAAATACATAAACAAATCAATGTAATTCTCAATGCAACTGACCCTTCGCAAAGACCCGCCCCCTTTAGTTACTGTTGCTATGTCTGATAAGTCATGCGCTTTCATGCCACACATCATGTTCTCACACAGTGAAAAATACATCACGGAGCAAAGAGGACACTGACAACACGTCGACAGACATATGAAACAGTTTCATATTTAATATTGAAGAAGTTTAAACAATAAATAGCGTCTAGTGTGTCTTTAATGTGTCGTGACAGATCGCTGTCGCTCCTCGTGAACCGATCATCTCTTCATACTAGTTCATTTATAGCATCAAATAAACATGAATGAACATCAGAAGGAATGTTGTTTCAAGCGCGGAAAGACGTGAGTACACACAAATTTTCAAGTTTAAGTTCACCAACATTAATCTACTAAATAACTCCTCTGACTGCTTTGTCGGACAAAATAGCGGATTTGGGGTTATGATTGGTCAGATCGCCTGTCAATCAAACTGTTTGTGAAAGGTCAATTATATAACATAATTCCCAAACAGTTACATTATGTTAATTATTTCTATAGATAAAAGATTCAGGTTAATATCTTTCTGTTCAGAAAAATAAAACACATAAGCAACATACAAAACATACCAGAACACCCTAGCAACAGCATAGCAATTCCCTGGCAACCACCCACAACAATCTTAACTTCATGACAGCAAGCTTGCACAATTAAGGCGAGACACCCCAGGTGAACAGGGTAAAACTAATACATATCACCATACTACAAAAATTGTATTGCAAGTTTTCTGAAATGTTATGTTTAAATGTGCAAATTAGGCATGTCTAATTAAATATACGCTAATTTGCATAAACGTCTACAACAAAAATCTGAACACTGGATGAAGTCAGGTTCAGAATTCTTTATTTTTCTTTTTTTTTTTTTACATATTAAAGTCAAACGTTTTTACAGAGGGAATTTTGGATATCTATTTTTATCACTAGAAAAAAAAAAATCACCCTTTTTTTTAGCAATAAAATGTATAAAATCAGGTAAATTATATATATATATATATCAACAAATCCTACAGTAAAAACCTTCATAATATAGATGGGAATAAAACTGTAAAGTTTGGCGTACTGTAATTGAAATCTATGCACCAGTCCAAAAAAAAAAAAAGCACAAAATCTCAAAATTTACAGGTGCATGAAAAACCATTTTAACAGTCAAAATGTCCACAGAAAATGTAAAAAACTAGCTGCATCTTACTTTTTTGTACAAACTGACACCAAACACATGCCCTACGAGTGAAAAACTCTGTCAGTCACATCGCAGACTATCACCTTTCCAGTGTTTCTGTGAAAGCACCTGGTTTGTGTCTGACACTGGACGAAACCCAGACAACCTCACTTAGCCTCTGACCGCCGTAAGTGAAATCAATAACTAGAGAATGAAATTCAGCCCAGATGCTTGTGTTAAAAAAACCCCCCCTGTGTTTATGATGACAGGTCCAGCAGATGTACTTTTATATGGAATAACACAACAGGATATGAGCATGTTTGAATGGATGAGCATATGGTATATCACCCTTTTCAGATTGTGTGATTTTTGCGATACATGTCATTCTCAAAGATTAGGCCCACATTGCATTGTTAAAGGTGCACTATGTAGTTTTTTGTCCGCTAGGGGTCGCTAAACAATTCAAAACAATAACAAAGGCGTAGTTTGATGAGTGGATCATGGAAATTGTCGTCATGCCGATGGATCTAATAGTGTTTATGGGGAAATAATGTTTATGGATGAGTGAATGCATGTTTTTAACATGAATGTGGTGTGAAGGAGGACGGGGCTGAGAATCACGCGCGCGATTACTAATGAGAGACAGATATCAGTGTCACACGCGAGTATATAAAGAAACGAGGACATTTCGTTCTACCGAACCACTCACAAGTGCTGAAACACTCCTCATACAGGTCAGTTTACTTGATGAATTAAAACTGTGAGGCAACGCAGCGCTGTTTCACTTGCTCTAACGTCACACTATCATACTAAACTGTATTTGAGTGTGTTGAGACTTTGATGTTTAGTATTGGTTTGTTGGCTGTATGAGACTTAACAGTAATCTAGATCAACATTAGATTATCTTACTGACACTTCATCATGGATATAACATTGATTAGCCTACATTTCTCGCCTTGGCTAATAACGCGCAAGAGTCCGTCTCTGTCAAGTCAAAGTTTCTTGCCATCTCAGAAATGCCACTGTCACGAGGACGAACTCCGTGATCCCCTCCTCTGGCCAACAGAGGGCACCCTCACCAGAGTTCTAACTCTCACGCTTCTCTCTGACTTTACTACATTTCCCATAAGCCCCGTACCTTGGGGCTGATTGCACCAGCTGCAGGTCATCAGTGGACTATTTAAAGAGACTCTCTTCCCACTGTTATTCTCTTCTTACTGATTTGCTTACCTGTTACTGACTGGACTGTTTGTTTCGTTTACGACCCTTGCTGCCTCCCCTTTGGACTGTTTGCCTGGATACCCTTGCACGAACCCTTTCTGCCTGCCTTGACCCATGGCTGCATTATCATTGTCTGCCTAACCGCTGTTGCTACCGACTGCTGTCGATTGATCCTTTAACCATTCTGATTATTAATAAAAGCCTGCAAATGGATCCCAACTCGTGTGATGGTTCGTTACAGCTACGGCGATATTGATCCTCGTTTTATTTCTCCTTATGTCTCAAAGTTTGCTTGCCATGGTCCATAATGTTTGAACGAAACAATAGCAGCGCGCCGCTAGCTGTTACGCAGCTGTCGGTGTCTATTGCATTGGTTACTGTGCTGAACAAGAAATGAGAGATAACGCAGATATTACGTCATTAACAGGCGCAAGTGACAAGAGAGGGACGGGCACTATTTAAAAGTGTGATTTTCTCTGAATTTACAAATTCTTGGAAACTTTTAGGATAATGTAAGTACACAGCCTGGGCTGGGTGGGTTACTTTTAAAATGTATTTCACTACAGATTACAAAATACAAAAATAAAATAAAATAAAAAGTCATTTGTAACGTATTTCGTTATATTACTCAAGTTTAGTAACTTAATCTAAATACTTTAGAATACTCTGGAATACTAATAAGTGTGGAACAAACACAAAAAAGGTAATTGCAAGTTTTTATCTCACAATTCTGACTTTTTCCATCAGAATTGCGTGCTATAAAGTTGCAAATGTGAGTTATAAAGTCAGAATTATGAGAAATAAACTGCCAATATTGAGAAAAGTCAGAATTATGAGATATAAACTGACAATATTGAGAAAAGTCAGAATTATGAGATATAAACTCACACACTAAATTCACAATTGCAAGAAAAAAGTCAGTATTGCAAGTTTATATCTTTATAACTTGCAATTGTGTTTAAATCTCGAAATTCTGAGAAATAGAAGTCAGAATTGTGAAATGCAAACTCACAATTGTGAGGGGAAAAACAAATTGTGAGAAAAAGATGCAGTGACGAGTGAATTATAAAATGACTCACAAACAACTATCACAAAACATGAAAACAGTGGAAAACATGAAACTTAACTCTTTTTCAGACGGTCAGAGTCAGAGAATCACCAATAACTGTTTAAATGACATTAAAATCAAAGTAATCACTTCGGTAATCTAAAATACTTTTCAGATGTAACTGTAATCTGATTACCACCCATTTAAAATGTAACTGTAATGAAATACAGTTACTCAAATTTTGTATTTTAAATACGTAACTAAGTTACTTGTATTTCGTTACTCCCCAACCCTGTACACAGCTGAACGAAATGTATAACACTGTGCATATTTTAATATATAAATTTAGCATTAAGCATTTTGTTCATTTTGTCTACTCAACAGAAAAATCAACCCAGTATTCGCTTAGATTCACTCATACATATGCATCAGACAGATGTTTTCGGCTCCACCAGAACAAACAGTTTTCAGTTTAACTAAAAATATCCGACTGAACTGTTTCTCTCTTCAAATCCTCACTTGCCCATCTCTCCCGGACTAGTTTAACAGAGGGTGTGGGAATGTTTCTTATTTTTATCTTATAGCATTTAATTTTTGATCTGTAAAAAGTAGCAGAAATCATTTCGAATTAGTACATTGTGAAAAAGATCATGCCTGGTTGGCAGCACACATGTGATACCTTAAAATGTTAGGAGCTACTTAGGAGCTGGCGAGTCAATTATTGCTTCAATCAATGGGAAAAAATAAGCATGAAGCACTTACTAACACACTCTTTGCTGGCTTGTTCGCTTGTGGAAAAAAGCAGCTGTTTACTATCAGCACCGAATTAAAATACTGAACAACAACAGCATGATTTAAAAGGCCCATAAGAAAATGATATATAAGCACTTAATGCATCTTATTAAAAAATCTTTTCTTCAGATGGTCTTACATGTTTCACACAGTGGTTCAATAAATATTGTGCTAAGGCAACAAGACAGAAACCCTGCTGTGAGCGCCAAAAGATCTTCTGTGCTGGTGAAAGCAATTAAAAAATAAAGGGAAATTTGGATGTTCCACTGTAAATCATAAATCAGCGTTTCTTTGTTGTTTGCTCACATGTTTGATGGCTGACGCTGGAAATAATTGCCATGTAAAAACAAATGAACTGAGTTTCATTATTCTTCAATAAATCTTGTCACACCGAATCAATGCATGGAGACTGAAAGCCCAATTCAATCAACAAGTGCAGAAACTGTAATATCATATTAGCGATATAGATGACTTAGTGATTTTCTTGTGTCAGGATGATTTTTTCATCTTTACACATGGAGCTGAGGTTTAAAACACATGTCGGAAAATAATGGACTGTGCCATTTTCGTACTGGCTGGAATTGTACGATGGAAAAATTATTTTCTTTGAATGCCATATAAAAAGAACAGCAGGTTGATTGGAAAACAGATGTTGTCCTAAATTCCTCCACTTCTCTTCTAATCCTCTTCTTTCTTTGTTTTTTTTGTTTTGTTTTTTTTGTTTTTTTACAGCCATGCATACTAGAGAGTTGCAATTATATCTGCTACATCTGTCATGGATTGATTTACAGTTTGAGGTCAGATGAGTTCAGGTTTCTGTAAGCAAGTCTCGGCGATCGTTCTGTGCAGTTATTTTTATATCTTGCTGTGAGCTGATGGAATGTAATCTATAATGTGCAATGACTGTCTGGATGTGTGAACTACAGATGACAGACAGGTAGACTTAATGAGGTACAACTGAATGGAAACTAATTATTTAAACCGCCTCTTTTCTCATTTGATGTAATTTTGAAACCAGGATGATGAATTTATGAATTTAAGGATAATTAAATAAGTAGAGTTAAAATGACTGAAATTCAAAAGAAATTTAAATCCACTGTCATTTTAAACAAAAAAGCAAAGTTTGAGACAATAGAACGATAGATACATCAATAGAATGATTCAACGATTCAACCGTTTAATGATTGACTGACTGACTGACTGATTGATTGAATGATTTATTGATTTATTGGTTGATTGATTGATTGGTTTGTTGATAAATAGTCAGACAGACAGACAGACTGATAGCAGTTGAATTCAATTAACAGTGAGTTCCATACTATATATGGTGAATAACATATAAGTTATATAAAATATCTAGCCATACATTTAATGTAATCTTGCAGTAAAATACAGTTAAATTTGCAGTTTTTGGAAGTGAAAAAGAACATTGTACAACTTACAGTGAAAAATCTTAACTTGACATTGCCAGAATTCCATGCGTGATGTATTTTCATTGAAATACCACTTTTTTCTTATCAGTTATGTACATTATGGTTTTATGTTACATCTAATGTTGTTAAATTAATGTTTATTGCATCATTTTAGAGTCATGCGTGTTACCATCATGGTGTTTAGTGTTTGTGTGAATCACACTGTGCACCTTATATATATTACTATTTACTTCAGATTGTGGAAAAGATAACTTTCACTCGTCATGTGACTTTCTCACCACCATCTGTTTTAGGTAGTTGTCAGTGTATTACAAAGGTACAAAACAGTTGGTTGGTATATTAACATTATATCAGCTAATGAAACTTTTTTTAACTTTAAATATATGTTAAATCTATAAAACCTACCTTATTTTTTTACGGTAAATTTGTCAGCCACAGCTGTCGGTTTTCTACTGTAAATTTAACTGAATTTTTTTACAGTGATGAAACAGTTTAACGGGCCAATGATATCACCAGCTGTTTTTGACTCGGCGCTTGCTGGATCAAATACGGCCACCGGCCCCATAGCTCACGGTTAAAGCGTCCAGACAGACAGAATCAGAAAGACATGGCTAAATACACACGGCGCCGGGAGATATTTCGCTGATTATTTATCTGGGGTTAATTTGCCGTTAGCACATGTAGAGTGGTTTGCATTCACAAGTTGAGCCCTTTCGTGACGGGAGAAGAACAGCGAATCTACCAGCTCAGCAGCCTGGGCGGCCCGGCTGAACTGGGACAAATGCTTTGTTATGAGTTGTGAGGAGCGCTCTCGGTCAGCTGGTTTAAACATTCCATTCAGGATCCTTTCACCTCTATCTTATATCTCTTATATATATATAAAATATGTGTGTGTGTGAGAGAGAGAGAGAGAGAGAGAGAGAGAGAGAAAGGGAGAGAGAAAGGGAGTCATCCTGCAACCTAAAGTCATCAAGAAATGAATGTATTATTTTGGCAATTTTACTACAATTTTTATTACTATATTTTGAAATGTGCAGGACATATTATCCAGCAGTGAGAATCAATAAAAAAAAAAACACACATTCAAGCTAAGTGACACACAATTGTAAGAGATATTTTCTTTAATATCTCAATTGTTTCCCCTTCACAGTATTATATTAAATTAAAATATAGCAATTAGGGGACCGAGCACAACAGAAGCAATCAAGGAAGCTAGCAGAAGATCAACAATGTCATTATGGACTATGACAGTAAATGAGACAAAGACATTGCATGCCAATTTTGAAGTCAATCAGACCAACAGTACTGTAGTTAGAGCCAATCTTATGTTTTGTTCAATTATAGTGGAAAATGGCCCTGAGTCACACTGCTTTTTTTGTGTGTCCTCAGAGTGGAGTCCATACATAAGTGTGTCAAATTTGGTGAAAATATTTCATTTCATTTAGAACTATAGACATTTATATGTATGAACATTAAAAATGACCAAAATCTGACTTTGATTGCATTTTCTTCCCAATTACTATCAAAATTTGGACATTTGGCCATTGGCCAACAACCTATGTGTCCAATTTTCCTACGGTGGTTTTGCCTCGATTGGACTAACGGTTTCTAAGATATTCGCGAATGTTGTTTAAACACTATATCACAACATTGCACTAACTATAAGGCAAAACCTAGCATGTTTGGTATCGTTGGGCTCGGCAAGGATTCAGGATATTCCATTATGTAACTCTGCCTGAATCATAATGAAGCACTGTTCGCTGTTGGCCAGAGGAGAACTGCCCCCCCCCCCCCCCCCAAAGTTTATCCCAAGTTTTTTTTCTCCATTTTTGTCACCTGTTGGAGTTTTTTACAACTGAATGAATCAATACTGAATTTATTTAAGCTGAACAATGACACCATTTTCTTTAAGAGCCGCTGTGGAGCCAAAATGATTTGCCAATTATTACTGTAAATCTGGTTGACACAATTTGCATTGTAAAAAGTGCTATATAAATAAAGGTGACTTAACTTTTAATCCTGTGAAAATAAGTCAACCATATCCAAAGTGATCAATATTTGAATTTATCACTATAAATATTTAGTGTTTATATATAGAATTTATTCACTGGTGAATTCGAAAATTCTCAAGCTCGTGCCGATGACCCATACCAAATATCATAATGATACGTTCATTTTGTAAAATACAGCATTTTACAACAAAACTGAAAATGGCTGATGCCCAAAATGTGCGACATGGGAAAATTGTATATCATTCAACTTGGCATGATGCCCCGAATCTAACGAGACCACTTTTTTCATGATTTTTGGACAAACCGTTCAGATGTTATAAGCAAAAATAACCATTTTTCCTATCTCCGGACCAGTAAGTGGCACTGTGCTGAAACGCAGCATGTAACATCAGGTCCTGCTTGAGATGACATGGACCAAGTTTGGGTTGAATGTGATAATGTCTATTTTCATAAACGCAACGTAAAAATCGTTTGTGCATTAATCGAAAATGGTTTGACAAATTGATTTGAACTCCATAACTTTTTGTCAGCATGGTTTTAAGATGATCTGGTTAAATTTTTTGTGAAAATCGGAGCAACAGCCTTGGAAGAGTTTCAATTATAGTGTCACAATTATAGAAAATTCAAAATGACGGAAAAATTTCTGTGATGAGAAATTACGTCATAGGGTGCAATCGCATTGTCTTGAGCAAAGAAATTAGAGGAAAAAAGAATTTTGGCCGTACAGTTCAAGCTTTATTAGCATAAACATGATTGCAGATTTCCCATAGGCTTCCAGAGCAGAAGAAGAATAAGAACGCCAACGATTACAATAGGTGCAATACAATACACCGTCGGTGCTTGGGCCCTTATAATACTCTCTATTATTAAACATAATTGTTATATTAAATAAATTTATCGTATATTATATAAAATAAATGGTGTAATATGAGCCAGAAAAACAGAAACTTCACTTCAAACACAAAGTTTGACTGTGAAATGCAAATTTTCCATTGAATTTACATAGGATTTTCTTGAGTTTAATTTCCATGATTTGCTCCATTTAAAGCTTCAGTTTTACAGTCCCACACTGAATGATCCTTCTTCAAGCCCTCACACGGCCCACAGAAAACAGGAAACGGCACGGTGAACCTACTGTGCAGGAGGGCTTTTAAAACCATGGAGATGACTGAACGTCCTCAACAGAACTGAACGGCAGGATCGTTTCCATATTACCCAGAACAACACCCTTTACTATTCCTCACATCACCCACATTCCCATATGAAACAGAAGTGCAGAACAGAACAACGGAAACTTGCTGATGTACACACCCTGTACAGACATGAAAAGATGTCTGTGGGCTTTTTAGGTTCACATTTCTTCATGGTGTTCCTTGTGGCCTTCAGATCAATGTACGCTTTACACTAGCGATAGACCATGATTTAAAGTTCAACTCAGGGCCATGGAGCTTCATTGAAGCAAGTGTCAATAAACACAGTGAAGTGGGACAGCCGAAAAGGAAGTTGCCTATTATGACTAAACATCCCGCATCCAAGTCAGGACATGACGGAAATCCCAAAACACTGAAGGATGTTTGTCTGTTTGTACAAGACAAGAGGTCAACTCTTAAAACTGGGACCTCTACTCAGTAGAGTTTTGAAACTATGAGGTTTGTGAATTAATGACTATTGCTCAAAGCCTCTTATTTAGTGAAAAAAACACTAAGCCAAAAAGTTAAACTTCAGCAAGCAATTACTACCGCACTCTTACTCTTTAAAAAAAAAGGTTCAATGGGATTTTAGGAGTTCAGGAGGGTTCAGGAGGGTGGGTAACTATTACAGAAAAAATAACATTGCAATGTCCAGAAATGTATTTAAATTGTATATAGAGTTTAATTTATCGAACTGGAAGTCCTATTTAACGTGAAAGTTTCATACTTACATTTACTATAATACAATCTAAATTAGTCCTGAGAATCTTGGGTTCTAATCCACCCTGGTATAGTTTTTTTTCTCATTAAATGCAAAGATGTTCATCAGGGATTATATGTCAAGAGACACTTTTCTGTGCATTTTGCTTTATGATTTCACCAGAACGAATAGAGAGTCTTCGCTCTGCCATTAAGCGATAGATTGAAGCGCTCGTCTGTGTGTGAAGTGCATGAGCGCCAAGAGAGCACAGTTGCCTTCAGCCACTGATAACAGCGGCGTGATTCCAAAAACAACACATTTCAGTGCCAGATCACCTCTTATTTAACAAATGAACGGAAAGAATGCTCTGCTAGTCAACTGGAGATGTTTCACTTGTATTGGGTATATCCATGCTGCGAAATGTTTCACAAAGTGGTGGGGACAATCGATCGATCCTGGCAAAAAGTGGTGGGGACAATAGATCGATCCTGGCAAAAAGTGGTGGGGACAATCGATCGATCCTGGCAAAAAGTGGTGGGGACAAAAAGTGGTGGGGACAATAGATCGATCCTGGCAAAAAGTTGTGGGGACAATCGATCGATCCGGGCAAAAAGTGGTGGGGACAATCGATCGATCCAGGCAAAAAGTGGTGGGGACAATCGATCGATCCTGGCAAAAAGTGGTGGGGACAATCGATCGATCCTAGCAAAAAGTGGTGGGGACAATCGATCGATCCTGTCAAAAAGTGGTGGGGACAAAAAGTGGTGGGGACAATCGATCGATCCAGGCAAAAAGTGGTGGGGACAATCGATCGATCCTGGCAAAAAGTGGTGGGGACAAAAAGTGGTGGGGACAAAAAGTGGTGGGGACAATCGATCGATCCTGGCAAAAAGTTGTGGGGACAAAAAGTGGTGGGGACAATCGATCGATCCGGGCAAAAAGTTGTGGGGACAATCGAGCAATCCGGGCAAAAAGTGGTGGGGACAATCGATCGATCCTGGCAAAAAGTGGTGGGGACAATCGATCGATCCTAGCAAAAAGTGGTGGGGACAATCGATCAATCCTTGCAAAAAGTGGTGGGGACAATCGATCGATCCTGGCAAAAAGTGGTGGGGACAATCGATCGATCCTAGCAAAAAGTGGTGGGGACAATCGATCGATCCTGTCAAAAAGTGGTGGGGACAAAAAGTGGTGGGGACAATCGATCGATCCAGGCAAAAAGTGGTGGGGACAAAAAGTAGTGGGAACAATCGATCGATCCTGGCAAAAAGTGGTGGGGACAATCGATCGATCCTGGCAAAAAGTGGTGGGGACAAAAAGCGGTGGGGACAATCGATCGATCCTGGCAAAAAGTTGTGGGGACAAAAAGTTGTGGGGACAATCGATCGATCCTGGCAAAAAGTTGTGGGGACAATCAATCGATCTTGGCAAAAAGTTATGGGGAAAATCGATCGATCCTGGCAAAAAGTGGTGGGGAAAATCGATCGATCCTGGCAAAAAGTGGTGGGGACATGTCCCACTTGTCCCACCCACAAATAACGCTGATGATCCTTTCAAGTTTAACAAATTATTTATATTTTGTTTGTTTACAATCTGTTTAATTCATAAAATATCATTAAAATTAATGATGAATTAAAACAAAATTAATTCATTAAAAGTAAGGCCCCGTTTACACTAGTGTGTTTTAGTTTTAAAACACATAAGTTTCGCTATGGTTACGCCTATCGTTTACACTATGCCAGTGTTTTCAAACCTTGAAAACGGAGACTTTTGAAAACACTGCAGACCTCGTTTTAGTTTGAAAACACCGGGGTTGCATTTCAGTGTAAACGGACCAAAACGGAGACTTTTGAAACTTTTTTCAAAAAAAGAGAAGACTTTTTGATGGCGTGGCTACCCACATTTGCTCTGCGTATCCTTGACGACCATGTAAACAATAACATGGAGACTGACGTGCAATCTTTGTTGGGTTTGTTGTAATTTTTAGCAGTCATTGTGCAGTTAAACTCTGCATTTTTTTTAATACTGCAGATACCTTCATGCGCAAGAGGCAACTATTTACACTTGTACGCGCATCCCCAGTGGGCATGAATGGTCATGTGACATGCACGTTCGGGTATGTAGTGCAGATGGAGATCGTTTCTGAAACACTGTGGAAACACCAGTGTAGATGAGGGTCGTTTTTAAAAAGAAAACGCACTAGTGTAAACGAGGCCTAAATCAATAAAATGATCCCATGATGGAACCCCTAAAAGATTCCATATATGAAGCGTTCCATATAAAACCTTTTCTTCAAAGAGTGTACAGATATGAATGATGCCCCAAATTATGCTGCTACTTTCCTAAGGGATCATATTCACTATTTTCATCTATGGTTTTATAACACTGAATCACAAAGGATTTAATTTGGCTTTTTCAAAACTAATCAACAGAATACATTTTTCTCCTCAAAATGCAAACCAATTTCCTCAAATATTGCTATAACACTAATCACCAAAAGGTTTATTCATACTACAATAAATTATTTATATTATTAGTCGACTAGTCGGTGCAATTACACATTATCGGAGGCACACTAGCCAGACGGGAATTAAACTGTCGGCTGAAGACGAAAAACAATGTTCTCACACCATTACTGATTTCTAACATGCATTCACTGGTCTTGTGGATGTCAGAGCGGAAACAAAAGCTGCCGGCAAACAAAAAGTTTTACCGCCGTCTCTGGGCACGTTCATTTGCAAATGCATTATTTTGTTCATTAGATCGAAAGATGTGTCTGTCTCGTCCACTTGTGATCCGATAAACCAAAACGCATAAATAGCAGGCGTAAACAGAGCCAAAAATGAAGACTGCATAGCAATCACTCATAACACCCCAACTGCATAACAACACCATGACAAATACCAAAACATACACGTTTTTCGGAAAATGTAAATATTTAGTTTTGCTTATTTTAGTTTAGAAATATCTGAATAAAGCAACGAGGGAATGTGCTCTAAATTTTCTCTAACGTTTACATTTATTTAACAGACAAAACAAGCGTGTCAATCTCCAATCTCCAAGTCAGGTACAGTTTCCCTCTTGTCTCAGTCTTGTGGGGCAGCTGTAAAAGTTAAACCACTCATATCAGATCTCACATGAGTTGTGGACCATTGCTCAGGGCGAAGAACTCAAAGAAACAGAGACTTCAAAAGCCAGGAAGTGAATTCGAGATGGGAGACATTAAGCCTGAGGTATGAGCTTATCCCTTCTCAATCAAACTGTATCTCAATGGGATCCTTGTACATCAGCTGAAAAGAGAGGAGCTCCATTTAAGCACAGACTTCTGCTCTGAATGATCTCCAAGACGGGGCGTCTCCGCTCCTCCCATGTACCTGACTGAATGGGGAACTTCCTCTCGTTTAATAATTACAACCTTTAACCGAGTTCAAAGGGTGTTTCCAGACGCTTAGACGTCTGATTGGGACGGGTCAAAATACAAAGATGACGCAAAAGAGTTTTCATTAAATTACTCTACATCTTTTTTCGGCAAAAATTTCTTTTGCTGCAATTTCATAAGCATATTTGGCCCCATTTAACTAGGTAAATAATTCATAACGAGCTTCAAAATGGGAAAAAAAATAAGTAGTCATTTTAAGTAGTTTTTTTGTTTAGACAAATAAATCACAGTTTACAATGGATAATTTCCAGTACTGCATAATCTAGAGCAGGGGTGGCCAACGTCGGTCCTGGAGAGCCACAATCCTGCAAATTTTTGCTCCAACCCTAATCAAACACACCTGAACAAGCTAATCAAGGTCTTAAGGGTTACTAGAAAGCTACAGGAAGGTGAGTTTTTATCAGGGTTGGAGCTAAACTCTGCAGGATTGTGGCTCTCCAGGACCGACGTTGGCCACCCCTGATCTAGAGGGAAGGAGGTTTACATATCTTTTCTAAAAAATTTGATTTAAAACATTATAAATCATATTTGTTTTTGAAAAAAAAAACAGCAAAACCTAAGCTGCCTAAACAAAGTTAATTTGTGCTTGCTTTTGTTCTTGCTGATTTGACAAGAAAAATCTTTAATCGTGATGTTGAAACATGCAAAAAGCTTGGTGTAAAAAGGTTAATGTTCATTTAAGATTTTCATACTTGTTTTTAAAGACCCCCTGTGGTAAAAATCAAGCTTTTAATGTTGTTCATGTGGTGTTTTTAATTTGCTTTAAGACAAATCATGTGCAAATTCATAAGTTAACACCATTGCTCTGTATTTTCTATTTAAAACTGCAGTGATCTAAAGACAGTTTCAGAAACGCGGCTTGAAGTCACTGGTGTTGTAACCAATCACGTCAACGTGTGCATATCATTAACTATTGCCGCTCTGATTTCAAGGGGATCTCAAGAGAAACCAGGTTATCTCGGTATATTTTTCTGTTGATTTGAAAAATCGGGTAGATTTAGCAATAGAGAGAGTGTATGTTCTATATTACAATATTAGATGAACTCTATGCTTTTCTGAGTTGTTCAAAGCGTTTCCAAAGATGCTGATTTTTAGAAGGCAGCTGTCTGACTCTGAACATGGTTTGTGTAAAATTAGCAACACATTATAAGCTGTTTGATAATGTAGTCAAGCAAAAGGCTAATCATATTAATTAGCGTTATGTGCCCAACGTAGTAAAGAGCGATACCATTGTGAAGCATTTACCTCAGCAAGTTGACCGAGTGGATCTGTGAGCTGGTGCGACTGAGTGGAGGCGGGGCTAATTAGCATATTCAGAGATCCGAGTATAATAAATGAAGCAAGGGTGTAGAGTTACATTCCAGCTATTTTAAGGCATGAAGAATTTTTTAAACACATTTAAATATGTAATTTTGGTGATCATCAAAATTATTGACTACAGGGAGACTTTAAGGGTGCGTTCACACTTGTCATGTTTGGTTCGATTAAAACGAACCCTGGTGCGATTGCTCGGTTCGTTTGAACATATGTGAACGCTGCCATCCGAACCTGGTGTGGATCAAACAAGCGGACCGAGACCGCTAAAGAGATGGGTCTCGGTCCGCTTCCAAACGAACTCTGGTGCGGTTCGATTGATATATGAATGCAACACAGACCAAAGACATGTAAACGAACCAAAAACAGGACGTGATGCCTCAAGATGCGACGCTACAAGTCACTGATTTGACGACGCGGAAAGATCAGTGTATCCAAAATGAGTCGAGGGCAAACGTGGAGCAACGAGGAGGTGAAGCGCCTCATCAATATTTGTTTCTGCACACAACAGAGGAAATCCTGCTGCCGTTTTGAATGTTTCGAAAATTTTATGAGCTCTTCGTGAGTTCTCAGCTGGTAAAAATAAAGCATATGTACACGTATAAAATGATGGTGTTTAATCCAGCACAAAGCATTGTTTTGTATGTTCGTAAGCGAGCTCCGTCGCGAAATATACGTCATAAAAGCCGACCAATCAGGTTGTGACTGTATCCTTATGCATTTGGTTCGGTAACTTAAAGTTCGCTGTTAAATATGCCAGTGTGAACGCTAAGCGGACCAGGACTAGATGTTTTGTTTTTTGGTCCGGACCAAACGAACCAAACCAACTGAACTACAAGTGTGAACGCACCCTAAAGGGTTAATTCACCCAAAAATGAAAATTCTGTCATTAATTCCTCTCCCTCATGTCGTCCTCACCTTTGTTCATCTTCACAACACAAATGAGGTATTTTTGATGAAATCCGATGGCTCAGTGAGTCTCTATTGCGCATATAATATTGCCAAAATCACATGCAGTATTGAAATTGCGAAACACTTATGATGTAACGAAGCACTCCGAACCACTGATTTGAAACAAATGATTCGTAAACGTTCGAAGCAGTGTTTTGAAATCGCCCATCAATAGATATCGTTGAAAAGTAGTTATTTTGTGGTTTTGGCACACAAAAAGTATTCTAGTCGCTTTATAATATTAAGGTTGAACCACTGTGCTCACATGAACTGTTTTAAATATGTTTTTAGTACCTTTCAGGGCATCTGAAAGTGTTTATTATCTTGATGTCAATAGAGGACAGCAAGATAATGTGTTCATCTTTCCAGTATGTTGATAGTCTACACTCCATCTAGACCCCTGAGATTAAAAAATCAAAATCTTGTGTTGCCAGGACAAAATATAAACATAAGGATGACAGAGCTTTCTCCCGAGTGGATCCTAAACTCTACAACGATCTCCCTCTCTGTTAGATCTGTCAAATTCATTGGCTATTTTTAAAATCAGGCTAAAATCACATATTTGGGAACTCTCTTAAAGTTGTATCAAAAACTATGTCTTAATGGTCTTTTTTTTCCTATGTGGTTTCATTGTTTCGGTCTGTGAAGTACTTTGGGCAACACATGTTCTATTAAATGATGCCATATAAATAAAAGAAAGAAGGAAAGAAAGAAAAAGGTTGTTTAAATTAATTGCGGCTCTCATCCTAGCATTTTAAAAAAGCAAATGCATCACATTGCAATATTGCAAATGAAGTTTTAAAAAGTTAGCCATGATGGTGGGTACATAAAGTGGGTTTAAGTTCATATTTGTGAGGTCATTGCTTTTATTACTGGGTGACTCTCCAGCGCCGTTATACCAAATGCTCTCAGTTGACAGAGACTCACCAGACTTAACTTCTTTGCTTTAACCCTACTACCAGTGGACTTGAGACCATATACAGTCAAATAACTGGAGAGTTGCATCATTCAAGTGTTAAATCAGAAACAAAGATGTGGAACAGAAATAGAAAGTCTGCTTATCTTACGTGTCTTGACATAGAGGCCTTTGCTTGGCTCCTGCCACAGACTGCAGGTTTTTCACGGCTGATGTCAATGTTCCCCTGAAGAAACTGGGCCACCCATATAGAGAGACGTCCGCTTAAACTCATCATTCTGAGGATACCATTCCCAGTTGCTGTATAATAGCACCACTGTGACCAAATTATTTCCATCATGCCAGAACAATTACGGCACACTCCAATTGTCTGGAACTGAACAAATGGTCTTGAGGTAGCTTCTACGCTTGCAATCCGTTCTGGATGTGATGACGGTCTCGTGGTATGCAGATGCTAAAGAAAAGCATGACCCTTCCAAATGTGTTTGGAAAATGTAGAATAGACAAATTTTCACCTGTTTAACCGAGCCTTTGACTCACGCGTCGGGTGTGAGATCGTAATATCACGGTGACTTCACTCCAAGGCTCTGTTCCAAAACTTTTGGACTGCCTACATAGTCAGCATTAAACTCCCAATGCAAAAGCTGTTCTATCCACATTATTTTTCTTCTGACTTCCAATTCATTACCGACTATTAGTAAATAACTAGAATAATTAAGTGCAGTAAACAGTACAGCTATTTGCACTTCAAACCAGCGTGTTTATAATTACAACGACACATTAAAATAATATAAGAAATAACAGTTTGCAATATCTAGCAGCATAATTGTACACATAAAAAGAACTAGAAGCAGATGACGCAAGAAGATCCACATGTTTAAAAATTGCCAGATCCGCTCTTAAGATAAAAATAAGGTAGGTAAGGTAGAGAGCATGAGTATGCAGTTGTCAGGCAATATTAAAAGTAATATTTGTTTTTGTTTTTTTAATTTCTTTAGAATTAAGTCAACGTTAACACAAGCAATTAAAAATATTCACCGTAATGCCATTAACGCATTTATTCAGTTTGACACCGACTTTTGTCTTTTGTGTGATTCTGATCTTAAAAATCGTCATTTTAAAGTATGCATTTCTGCTATTTTTTGAGCAATATAAGTAAATTATTTATGCCATGAGTGTCATGCAAACAAATCACAGAACCTAATGATTGCACAAAACCCATTTTTTCATTTTCTCCCATTAAAAAAGGAACTGAATGTGTTCATTTTACCTATATATAAAAAAAAAAAAATTATAAACTGATTGTAAATTACGATTGTAAATGTCACGACTACTTCTGAATGGCTTTCAATGGAAGATGCTCATTGGGTTTACAACATCCAACAGCAGGGGCAAACTTAACCGCGCTAGCCAGCCAAACCTTGACCTTGTCAAATACTATACTGCCTTTTAAGATACTTTTTTGGCCAAAATGTAGCATGTGTCCTTTGCAGAGAGTCAAACCTAAAATGTATTCTATTGAGCTTGGACAAAGTGAGAAAAATAATACTTTTTTAACATAACATTAACATTTATGGCAGATTTTTTTGGATTAATTAACATTAGAAATACTTTTAATTCATCAAATGGCAAAAAATATTGGTAAAAGTATGAGAGTGTTATTAAAAGTTGACTGTTTTCCATTAGCAAAATTTCTTACTAACACACATTGTGGCCGTCAATAGCGGCCTCTCAAATCAATTTACTGTTTATTGTATATTTGATCAAACAAATGCAGGCTTGGTGAGCAGAAGAGACTTCTTTCAAATGACTTTTGAACGGGAATGCATGAGGTTTCATGTTATCTTATTAAAAAGAAGAAAGCCACAAAGTTCAAAAAGTTGTAGTTTTGGGAACAGAGCTCAAGAGCAGATCACAGTTCAGTGTGCATTCCCAAGGCTAGAGGAGGGTATGCTGGGATACGGGTGAATATGAGTCACCTGGCTCTGCTCTTGAATGGCTGGAATCCAAGGGGTCAGGGGAGGGGAAGTGACACGACTATTTTCAAATGCCCCACACAGAGAAATGTGAAAACGGCAGGAGGCCAGGACTCACGGATCGGCTGAGGTTCTGAGATCTGTTCTGAGTTTGGGAGGAATCAAAGTTACAATGACGAAAACTCTGGATTAAAAAGTCATGGACTGACGTTCTCAAGACCCAAAGGCATGTTTATATAATTGAGCAAACATTCGTCTCTTGTTTTCGCGTTTCTCCATCAATGATTGAATACTGACGGGATTATGTCAGAATGCTTAATGGTCTATATCAAAAAGCTCAACAGAGAAACTAGTTGTATTAGGGCGTCCTGAAGGACTTTAACACAATCTGCATTTTATTTTTACTAATTAATTTTAAGTGCTTGTCCATGTTAAGCTCAATGTTAGTTTTTTACAAAAGTATTGCTTGCTCACGTTAAGATCATTGACATGACTGTAGTTTGCTACAGTGCTGCTGTGGCGTTGTGTAACTTGTGGCTTAAAAGACCTTTAGATATTGGCTTTTTACAGGCTGCGAGAGATCTTACTTTGCATTTGTTAAGGTATTTTACATTCCCACAGAGAAACTATGAGAAGCATTCAACAGAAAAAGAGCAGTTCAGCCAGACATACTCACCAACTGTGTCACAAGGCTCATCTTTGTGGACACAAAAATCTGTTCTAGAGAGAAAACAAGACAAGATAGAAAGGCACATGTTAATAGGAAAGGAAAATCACAAAAGACATTTTTCATATCTCAGTTTTTCTCAGAGAAGATCATATGGAGACTGTTGTCTAATCATATTTCAAATGTGTCAGAGAACTTAACAATGTCTTAAACATTTCTCAGTTAATTCTTCCACGAACGAATTGAGCTGTATGCATTAGATTCATTTATAAATCTGTATTCTTTCTGTATATCAATATTGACCAATATGCATTTCTTGTTTCTCAGATCTGTTTGAAAGTGATAAAATGCTCCTCTGTGCACACTTATTTACTTACGTATTAATTACGTATAAGAGAAATAAACTTAACCAGTTTCAAGACATTAAAGCCAAAACAGAAAAAAGCTTTAGTAAACAGGGAATGAAAAGCTGATAAAGAATATCCTGAGAAGCTTGAATGTATTGGAGAATGTTTTGCTGTGTTTGTTTGGATGCCTTTTGCCTGAATCTGACCTCTGATGGTTAAATAGAGCCATGTGGAGAAACCATGTGTGAAGAAACCGTGTGCTCCTGTCACCTGATGTGACTTTAGGGAGTAACACTTGAAAACAGAGTCCTGCTCGACTCTTGACTATTTAGGTTTCAAGCGAGCTCAAGAGAAGCTACAACAACCAGACAAGAGTGGCATGAACTCAAGATGACACCAAAACTTCAGACAGCGACGGCAGTCGAGCGTTTCTGTGACTTCTGATGTATAAAACCACTAACTAGCACTCAAGACTGACAATCAAACCCGCTAGGGTGAACCACACAAAGCTTGTCAAAAACATGTCTGAGTTATATTTTACACTAAAAATAAATGTTAAAAATATTTTTGAGGAACCTAAAAACATGTTCCCAAAAATGTTGAAAAAATCAAAACTAAATACACAAAACAAAATTAAATTATACCAAAATAAATGGCATATATATTTAAATTTTAGCGGTGAATTATTTTGAAAAAATTTTAGGCTCTTCAATTTTTCAATTGAATATTTTTGTTTAATTAAAAAAAAAATTGGGAACATTTATTTAGGTTCCACAAAAATATTTTTTTAACATTTATTTTTAGGGTAAAATATAACCCAGACATGTTTTTGACAAGCTTGGAAGAATTAAGGCAGTTCTGAAGATCCGACCGGTACACTATAGGTACACTTTGCTAGTACTGGGTTGGGTCCTCTTTTACCTTCAGAACTGCCTTAATTCTTCGTGCCACAGACTCAATGTGCGCAAAACATTCTTTGGAGATTTTGGTCCATATTGACATGATAGAATCAGTTTCTGCAGATATGTCGGCTGCACATCCATGATACGAATCTCCCGCTCCAGCTCATCCCAAAGGTTCTCTATTGGATTGAGATCTGGTGACCGTGGAGGACATTTGAGTTTAGTGACATGGGACAAGATTTACTAAACAGGGCCAATCAACGTGAGAGCGCAATCCCAAAAAAGCTCGGACGGGAATGGAAAGATCTGTGCGTGATCTACTGACGCAGACGCAGCTAGATCATTTCCAAAATGACCAACGCAATCTACCAAGACCAAAGCAAATTAGCGGCTGGTTTAAGACATGCTTTTTGTTGTTGTTGTTGTTGTTGTAAATAATTGCGCAAATACTAGTAGCCTAAAATGACTAGCACAAACTTTAGTAAAACACCTTGAGTGATAAATTTAAATACTCTCCTCCCATAATTTTTGCACCTGAAAGGAAAACTCCAAGAAATGCATACGAAATAAGGTAATTGGCAAAAAACATCCCTGTTCACGCCTTTCCAGCGCTAATTTTTCACTATGTATCTTTAGTAAATCCTGACAGGGGTTTTTTAACACTAAAAGAGGGTTTTCAGGGTAGTCGTGGCCTAGTGGTGAGGGAGTTGGGCTTGTAATCTGAAGGTTGCCGGTTCGATTCCCACACTGGCAGGAATTGAAAGTGGGGATTGTAAATGAACAGCACTCTCTCCACCTTCGATACCATGACTAAAGTGCCCTTGAGCAAGACACCTAACCCCTAACTGCTCCCTTTGTAAGTTGCTTTGGATAAAAGCGTCTGCTAAATGATGAAAAATGACATTTTCACTGACGTGTTATCATGCTGGAAGTAGTTATCAGAAGTTCGGTACCCTGTGATCATAAAGGGGATGGACATGGTCAGCAACTATACTCAGGTGGGCTGTGGTGTTTAATCGATGTTCAGTTGGTACTAAGAGACCAAAAGTGTGCCAAGAAAATATCCTCACACCACCAGCAGCCTGAACCGCTGATACAAGACAGGATGGATCCATGTTGTTTATGCCAAATTCTGACTCTACCATCTGAAAGTTGCAGCAGAAATCGTGACTCAGACCAGGCAATGTTTTATCAATCTTCTATTGTCCCGTTTAGTTGAGCCCGTGTGAATTGTAGCCTCAGTTTGCTGTTCTTGGCTGACAGAAGTGCGTCTTCTGCTGCTGTAGCCCATCTGCTTCAAGGTTGGACGTGTTGCATGTTCAGAGATGCTCTTCTGAACACACTCGGTTGTGCTTTTTGTTGCTTTTCTATCAGCTTCAACTCTGCCTTTCTCCTCTGACCTCTGGCATCAGCTAGGCATTTTCAACCACAGAACTGACGCTCACTGGATTTTCTCTTCTCTGAGACCATTCTCTGTAAACTCCAAAGATGGAAGTGCATGAAAATTCCACTAGACCAGCAGTTTTTGAAATACTCTGGCACCCAAAACCATATCTCATTTTACGTAATTTAAATCACCTTTCTTCCCTGTTCTGACGCTCAGTTTGAACTTCACTAGATCATCTTGACCCGGTGTACATGCCTAAATGCATTGAGTCGCTACTCGCTACCATGTGATTGGATGATTAGATATTTGCATTAATGAGCAGTTGAACAGGTGTACCTAAGAAACTGACTGGTGTGTGTGTGTGTGTGTGTGTGTCAAACATCTCATTCTCACCAATGGTCTCTTGAGTGTATCACACAATATTCTTTTAAGATACTTGCTGGATTGCGTTTGGCAGATCAGTGCTAATAGCATTTGCCACTACAGCAGGGCTAATGAGAGTGTGTTGAGAATTATGTCAGAGCTCTGTGATCCTATGGAACAAACAGAGAATGTCTAAAGGCCAGGGCTGGGTGTGAAATGGCAAACAGATGCTTTAGAAGGGCCCGTTTTCCCACGTACCCATCTGACGACAGAGCAAGGTGCTGACAGCCTCACGTCAGCATCTGGGAACGAATCAATGTGAAGTTGTGCTAAACATATATCAGGGCTCAGGGTGTCTGTGGAGAAGTGCAGACAGACAGAAGAGGGCAGAGAGAGCGAGCGAGACGCAGAAAAACAGAACGAGACTAATGCAAACACCAAAAAACACTTGATGTCTGGATATCGTCCAGTCTCGCGTACAAAAAGCAGCATTGGCCCCCCACTTCCTGACTGGCCTGAATTCAAACGGATTCGTCCCCACATTACATGCAGACAGCAAAGCTCCTCCCCACCACCAAAGGAAACCCATCTGACATCCAAGAAGATCTAAGAGACTTTATTTTTTGCTCCCTCTCAGCACAATAAGAGTTGTACCAAGAACTAACAAACAAACTAGGCAAGCTAAAGCGCAGTTAAACAATCCATCAGGGTCAACGTCAGTTCAAGCTGAAGGTATCTCTCAATAAGCAGTCAACATTTAGGATTGAAAAGCATTCCTGAGTCAAGCACAACCATGTTCAATGCCTCCAAATCTTCTAACAACAAAGAGCTAAAGATGTCTGCTGTGCTTCCTCTTGTAATTGTCATTGGCAGGGCTGAACTCCAGCAGCCTCCAAGCCTGTAATTTGACTTTACCAAAACCATTTTTGAGCTTAAACAATGAGTAACAGGTGAGGAGAGCCAGAAAACCAGATACTTCTACTTTTAAACACTAAGTTGTTAACAAATAACAAGCAGGCACCCAGTGTTGGGGCGTAACTAAAAGCAGTGACCTCACTAACATATCTACAGTCGTGGCCAAAAGTTTTGACAATTCCATAAATATTAGTTTTCACCAAGTTTGCTGCTAAACGGCTTTTAGATCTTTGTTTCAGTTGTTTCTGTGATGTACTGAAATATAATTACAAGCACTTCATACGTTTCAAAGGCTTTTATCGACAATTACATGACATTTATGCAAAGAGTCAGTATTTGCAGTGTTGGCCGCTCTTTTTCAGGACCTCTGCAATTTGACTGGGCATGCTCTCAATCAACTTCTGGGCCAAATCCTGACTGATAGCAACCCATTCTTTCATAATCACTTCTTGGAGTTTGTCAGAATTAGTGGGTTTGTGTGGTACATTCCCTTTCCGTCAAGAATCTGTCATTGTAAATTTGTTTCGGGACTGGAAAAAGTGTTTTGCGTCTTGTTAATTTGTTTTCTAAAATGTAAATTAGTTTTGTCCTTGGTAAAAGTGTTTTCCCCATGTAATTGTGTTTTATGTTTTGCAAAATGTTAATTTGTCTCAAGTGTTTCACACTTTGTAATGCTGTTTTGCACTTCCCAGCCACCGTAGATAAATACTGCTCTGATTATGGAAATAAATTATCTGATTTTCAAGTTATTAAAATAACAGCGCCCTCTTACATATTTTTAATAGTCAATTTCACATAAGAAACAAGAAACATGACCTTTTCTGGTATTTATGTAATGGTTTTCCATCTTTTATGCATATTATTATTCACATATCAGTGCCAAATAATGTTAAAACTCTGATGTAATTTTCTGGAAATTAACTTTAAACATTAGTATTATCATTATCAGTGTCTCTTGAAAAAAAAATATATATTTTTATAAGTTCTACTGAATGAGATTCAGTTCGGTTTAATATAATTTAAGCTTAAATGACTTGTACAATATAGTTGATAATACTTGAAGGCAGCTACTGAACCTCAGTTTTTAAGCTGAAATCGGTGTAAATCTTTCACAGTCTAACTATTATATTTTATTTTTTTCAAAACAGCGGCTTGACTGTAGTCTTTAAATTACGAGTAGGTTGTAGTTTTGGATGCTAGTTTCAAAGTAGTTTCCCCAACGCTGGTGGTACCACAAGTGGGCAACAAATGACAAACTGAAACATCAGAGGACCTTTGAGGTGGCTGGACAGAAAAAATAAATCAAATAGGCTTTTAGAATTAACAAAGAGGTTGTTGTTTACTAAACGTCAGACAGCTGAGATGGATGTCTCTTGTTTTGAGTTGTACAGTCATCAAACGTTTGCACCATACGTGCTCTGCGACGTGTCACTTTGGCTGTCTGATGTCCCTCTAATCCAAAGCATTTTTGATGTGGGCTTCTGGTTTCCCTCCCTGTTCCTTCACAGCTTAAGTGAATGTGACACACAGCTGGGT